>CM077264.1:1533735-1706235 GCA_039654775.1 Spinibarbus caldwelli
GTTCATCAGTTGTGAAACACGCTCAGTGATTATTATTGTTGATGGATTGGTCTTAGATTAGACTGACTCTGATCTGAATGATGTTAATGAGGTCCGCTCATATGCAGCACATCTGACGCTCTTCTGTCTGGTTTTTAGTTTCCGTTCGATGCAGATCCGGTGCGTGGTTTGCTTCTGCCGCTGGAGGAGAAGCTGAAGAGTGATCACACATACTGCGGCCGATCTCGACTCGTCTTCACCAAACGACTGCACGAAAGCGTCACAGAGCTTCAGAAAGATCGTGACAACTCCAGACGAGCAGAGGTTTGAGTTACGAGCGACCGCTTCAGATACGATCCAGACGATCAGCGGCTGACAGACCCCCGTCTGACAGACTCCAGAGCTTCTGCTCCTCAGGGACCTGCGTTTGATTTCACAAACATGACACACAGTGAGTGCCCTTCATCAGGATCATCACTACAGAGAGATTTACATTAGAGTCACACATTTGATAACAATTACAGAAGGAATAGTTCACCCAGTGTGCTCATCTTCAGGCCATCTGAGATCAGGATGAGTTTGTTTCTTCATCAGATTTGGAGAAATGTGTCACTGCATCAGTGTCTCAGCAATGGATGCTCTGCAGTGAATGGGTGCCGTCAGAATGAGAGTCCAAACAGCTGATAAAAACATTACAATAATCCACAAGTAATCCACACCACTCCAGTCCATCAGTTAACATCTTGTAAATCCAGCATTAAGACATTTATAACTCAATATGAATCCATAATTCATAATAACGCTGGTCTGGTCTGAATCAGGAGAGAAATCTGCACAGATCAAAACAGTCCAAAACAGCTCTAAACAAATATGTGGCTGGATTTTGATGTGAGAGACAACAGCAGATGCACTTTTTCACTGGAGGAAGCGTTATTATGGATTATGTTTTTGTGTATTATTTTATGATATGTGATGTTTTTGTCAGCTGTTTGGACTCTCATTCTGACGGCACCCATTCACTGCAGAGCATCCATTGCTGAGACACTGATGCAGTGACACATTTCTCCAAACCTGATGAAGAAACAAACTCATCTGTGACAGCACGAGTGAGTTTCTATTAGTGTTTGTGTATTTCTGCTGACCCAGGATCAGCTCTTCTCTGTTTTCACAACGATACTCATGGGATATGAAGCACTTTTCATATTGACTGTTTCATAACCCTTTCATACACGAGGCGCCCGCATTCATCTTTATATCTAGTTCTCTGTAATGATGTTCAGTGTTTTCTCAGATTACTAAACAAGCTATTATATATGTGAAAATCAATTCAGGTTTATCAGATTTACACAAAAATCAAAGCTTGTATGCAAAAAGTTGATAAATTTGTATTATAATTGTTTTTAATCTTTATATTGTGTCTGAAAATATAAATGTGGGATTATAGGATTATTTGTGTTGCTTGGTATAATTTCAAAAAGATTTCAAATTTTAATTACAGTTATTAGAATTACAATTATTTTTATTCAGGTTATTTTTGACAACTTTGGCAATGATCCTGTTTGAAACAGTTTCTGTAATAGTAAGATTTGTGTGACTGTTTGTCTTTGGGTGAAAGCATTCTTAGGTTACATTTCACCAAAAAATTGTTTTAAATAAATAAATAAAATTAATTAAAATAAAGGTAAGAAAAAAAGTTTTATATATATATATTAGTGCTGTCAAACGATTAATTGTGATTAATCGCATCCAAAATAAAGGTTTATATTTACATAATATATGAGTGTGTACTGTGTATATTTATTATGTGTATATATAAATACACACACATGCATGTACATATTTAAGAAAAATATGTTATGTTTATATATTAAATATATTTATATATAATATAAATTATAAGAATATAAATGTGTATACATATAAGTATTTTAAAAAATATACTATATGTGTGTGTCGTTATATATACATAATAAATATACACAGTACACACACATATTATGTAAACAAAAACTTTTCATTTTGGATGCGATTAATCGTTTGACAGCACTAATATATATATTAAACAAAAAAGGTTTTGTCAGGTCATTTGTAACGATTAATAGATATGCTCTGATGTGTTACTGAGAAATTTACCCACAAGTTAAACAAGTTAAAGAAATATGTTTAATTGTCTATGGTTGAAATCTAACAGAGTCTGTATTGTCTCTCAAACGTCTGCTGTGTTTGTAATGCCGACATCTGAATGATACAGTATATTTTTATAATAAAAGTTGTTTCTCTCTGAGTTTTTTTGAATTGTCTCTTCATTGGTGAACAGAGGATTCATCTGAGCAGGTTCACAGAAGTGTTCAGAGATCTTAGAGAAATGGATCGACATCCAGTGACAGTTCAGGTTAAACAGGTACTGCATTACAAGAACTGAGAAATTCATTATGATTTAGGAGAAACTGCACCTTTTTCTTTTTTTGACACTATTTGTCATGTTTTTTGTGTTTGATGCTCATTGTTTTGTGAGATTTACTGGATGTGAGACAGAGAAAGAGCGTTTATTGTCGATAGTGTTTTATTAATAACAATACTGTTATAAAGTTAATTAAAACTGTTTATCAAATGCACAAGTTTCCAGATGAATGGATATAATTATAATAAATAATGTTAATATAGTATTTTAATTAATTTACAATATTTTAACTAAATAATTTAATATATGTTATATCATAATCAAATTTTATATTAAGAAATTAAGTCTATTTTTGCAGTAAATATATATATATATATATATATATATATATATATATATACATATTTGTTTCATATAAATTGATAGATTTATTTAAATGAATCAATAGAAGGATGGATAGATATAATTATAATACATAAATATAATTTATTAATTAAAAATTATATAATGAATAATATACAATTATATAATAAAAAATGAATGTAATTTATTTATTACATGTAAAGTTCTTTATTATAATTAGTGCTGGGCAATGATTAATCTCGATTAATTGCATCCAAAATAAAAGTTTTTGTTTACATAATATATGTGTGTGTACTGTGTATATATAAATACACACACATACAGTATATATTTTGAAAATATTTACATGTATTTACATGCATATATTTATATTTTGAAAATATTTGCATGTATTTACATACATATATTTATATTCATATAATTTATATTATATATAAATATATTTAATATATAAACATAACATATTTTTTTAAATTATATACATGCATGTGTTTGTATTTATATATACATAATAAATATACACAGTACACACTCATGTAAACAAAAACATTTATTTTGGATGCAATTAATCGCGATTAATCATTGCCCAGCACTAATTATAATTATTTTGCATTAAAATATATATAAATATAAGTACATTTTTATGTTAATTATAATCATATTTCACATCAAGTAAATTATTTTTATATAATATTTTTTTACAATAACATATAATATTAATTTAATATTTGAAATTATATTTCATGTTACTTATAATCATATTTTGCATCAAGAAAAATAAGTCTGATTTGCAGTAAATATATATTTGTTTAATTTAAATTGATCGATTAAAAAAAGATTCATAGCTAGATAGCACTGACCATTAGTGCATAAACGAAACAATCATAATCATGTGTTGATGTCTATGTTTAAGAGCTGAATCTTGTTTTTGAATGAGCGACTTCTCTATGAAAGCCTCATGATTTCCAAACAGCCTAAGAGTTTCACAGGAATGCATTTGCGTGCGTTTGGTGTAATTATAATTTTCCGCTGCTCTTCATGAACCTGCTAGTTAGTTTAGTGCTCACTCTGAAAGCCTATTTCTCTCTGAAGCGATTAAGCGCTAGCGTTGAGGCTAAAGCGAGGTGTTTGAATGCCAGTGAGCCCGAGTGTTTGCTGGAAATCACATGTGGTTTGTGAGTGATTGGGATGGCAATGCGCTAGATGCTGGATGGCTCTGTAATGTGAGGTTTGGTTTTAAGCGACGCTGCCCGTGGCTAAATCACACCATTGGCTCCATCACTGCAGCCCAGACATAAATTAAAGCAGCGAACGGGAAACAGGCCTCAATGCTGGAAACCCAGGAGCTGTTTGGGAAATGGATGAGGTGCCAGAGTCTGAGCAGAAACTGGAGAGCAAGCAGGCAGAAATCTGTATTAGCTATCAGCCCACAGCGCTGGGGTCGACCAGAGAGAGGAATGATGTCACTTACGCGTGTCTCTGTTTGGAGGCTTTTCATTGGTTGGTCATTTATAGTGTCCCAGAAAGATTGAGCGCCACAAATAGCCTTTATAGAAAATGTTAATTTCTTTCGTCATTTTTTATTTATTTTTTTTTTTGGTCAGGTTTCTGTTTAAGATCATTTTCTACACAAAATAAAATAAAAATGGGTAATTATGACTTTTTATCTCACAATTCAAACTTTTTCTTGTAGATCTTTGTAAAAACAAAAATACAGAATTGCCGAAAAAAAGTCAGAATTATGAGATAAAAAGTTGCAATTATTCAAATACTTTTATTTATTCCTTGGCATAAACAAGCTTTTCTCACAATTGCGAGTTTTTTTTTTTTTTTTTTTTTTATCACAATTGTTTATATCTCGCAGTTTGCATTTTTCTACTCTGTAATTTTTTTTTATTGTATTCTCACTATTTCAAAGGCAATTGTGACTTTATATCTCTCAATTCTGAAAAAAAAAAAAAAAAACTCAAATTATAACCTAAACTCAAAATTGAGAAATATAAACTTAGTTGTTAGATCTATACTCAGAATTGTGATAAAACTCTAGAATTATGAGATATAAATAAAGAATTGTGTGATATAAGATGAATTGTTATATATAAACTCAGAATTGAGATATAAACTCAGGATTGTGATATAAACTCAGAATTGCATTATATAAATTCAATTGTTAGATATAAACTCAATTGTTAGATATAAACTCAGAATTACAATATAAACTCAGAATTGCGAGAAATAAACACAGAATTGCGATAGAAACTCAGAATTGCGCGATATAAACTCAATTGTTAGATATAAACAGAATTACGATATAAACTCAAAATTGTGTGATAAATGCAGAATCGCATGATAAACTCAATTGTGTGATATAAACGCAGAATCACATGATATAAACAGAATGTCGTAATATAAACAGAATTGTGATGTAAACTCAGAATTATTTGATATAAGCTTAATTGTTATATATAAATTCAAAATCGCGATATAAACTCACAATTGCGAGATATAAACTGAGAATTATGAGACATAAACTCAGTTGATATAATTGCAATATAAACTCAATCACGTGATATAAACAGAATTGCGATATAAACTCCAGAATTGCGCGATATAAACTCAATTGTTAGATATAAACAGAATTATGATATAATCTCAAAATTGTGTGATATAAATGCAGAATCACGTGATGTAAACAGAATTGCGTAATATAAACAGAATTGTGATATAAACTCAGAATTATTTGATATAAACTTGATTGTTAGATATAAATTCAAAATCGCGATATAAACTCACAATTGCGAGATATAAACTGAGAATTATGAGACATAAACTCAGTTGATATAACTCAGAATTGCAATATAAACTCAATCACGTAATATAAACAGAATTGCGATAGAAACTCAGAATTGCACGATATAAACTCAATTGTTAGATATAAACAGAATTATGATATAATCTCAAAATTGTGTGATATAAATGCAGAATCACATAATATAAACAGAATTGCGATAGAAACTCAGAATTGCACGATATAAACTCAATTGTTAGATATAAACAGAATTACGATATAATCTCAAAATTGTGTGATATAAATGCAGAATCACGTGATGTAAACAGAATTGCGTAATATAAACACAGAATTGTGATATAAACTCTTATATCACACATTTGATATAAACTTGATTGTTAGATATAAATTCAAAATCGCGATATAAATTCACAATTACGAGATATAAACTGAGAATTATGAGATATAAACTTAGTTGATATAACTCAGAATATAAACTCAGAATTGTGAGACATAAAGTCAGAAGTCCTACCCTAAATAAGCTTTCATAGGTTTCGTTTTTGTATTTCATAATGTGTAAATGAAGGACTATTTTTGTAAATGATAACGACATTTAATGTGTAAATGATGACAATCATTATTTTATTTTACCATAACAAAGACAGAGCGAAATGTGTCTTTAAACCTGTGGACATTTCTGACATTTAAGGTCAGAATGAAACGTTTATCTGTTTTAATGCAACATTAATGAACACAGAGCTGTTTTATATTCAGAACGCGATCGGTTCAGTGGTTTCATTCTGCTATTTATAGAGCGAGACTCTCAGTTCAAGCCTTTATGAATTTGACTGAAAATGAGATTTTTGTTTTCCACAGCATTCTGTGACTCTGTCCTGCAGTTTTCATCTGTGGGGATCTCGTATTTCCCTGTAATTGGAGCGGGATGACTTTCATGTTGAGCTTTATGGCTGGTTTGTGGCAGAAATCATCATGTACGCTGCTGTGGTGTGGTGCAGTTATATAATAGACTATCAATCATTTCAATTGAGCCTCTGTTAGTGGGAAAGCATCAGGCTGTTGTAAATGACCTCTGGCTCTAATCAATGAGCCACTTCAAGTGTTCTTCAAGACTCAATATTTGCCCTCTCTGTTACTGTATTGAGAAACCGCTCTAAATAAGTTGAGTTGATTTATGAACGCTGAGTTTTGATTGGAAATCAGTCTGAAATCATGGCATTCGCTGATCTTCATTGATTTTAACGGTTTATTCTTGCTGTAAACCAACAATAATCAGATACAACTTTGGTTTAAAGTCCACATAAAATAAAAAAAAAAAAAAAAAAAAGTCTCTTCTGTTTACCAAGGTTGTATTATTTGATCAAAAATACTGAGAAAAAGTGAAATGTTATAATTTAAAATATCTGTTTTCTATGTGAATATCTGTTAAACTATAATTTATTTCTGCAATCAAAGCTGAATTTTCAGCATCATTGCTCCAGTCTTCAGTGTCTTTCAGAAATCATTCTAATATGCTGATTTACTGCTCAAGAAACATTTCTGATTATTATCAATGTTGAAAACAGTTGTGCTGCACAATATTTTTATGGAAACTGTGATACACTTTATTTTTCAAGATTCACAGATGAATAGAAAGTTCAAAAGATGAGCATTTATTTGAAGTAGAAATCTTTTGTAACATAAATGTCTTTACTGTCACTTTTGATCAATTTTATGCATCCTTGATGAATAAAAGTGTTAATTTTTTACTTACCATAAAAGTTTGATTGGTAATGTATCACAGTTCCCACAAAAATATTGAGCAGCACAACTGTTTTCAACATTGATAATAATCAGAAATGTTTCTTGAGCAGTAAATCAGCATATTAGAATGATTTCTGAAGGATCATGTGACACTGAAGACTGGAGTAATGATGCTGAAAATTCAGATTTCATCACAGAAATAAATTATATTTTAACAGATATTCACATAGAAAACAGCTGTTTTAAATTGTAAAAATATTTCCCTTTTTTTGTTGTTGTTGTTAAAATAAAAGCAGCCTTGGTAAGCAAAAGAGACTTCTTTCAGAAACAAGAAAAAACTACTGATTCCCAGCTGAATGTTTAGTGAGCAGCAGTTCATGTTGACTTTATAGGCGTCAAACATCAGGTGGTGATTGTTTTGTGTGTTCGATATCTTTCAGCTCATTACTGCGCTGAGATGAACGAGGCAGCGATGTGTGTGAATATGATTTGTGTTAAATCGGACTCTTCTTCGCTGGCGGCTCGTGCCAGACGAGGCATCTGGTGTTTGTGGTGTGTTGAGGGACTCTTTATCGCCCCGTCGCTCGTGTCTTTGGCTTCCGACACGATGACCCAGTTACGACTGGCACACCGGCTCATTCTCACCACCATCTGACCCCTTTACTCTCAAAACACCTCCTTCTAGGCTCCGAGAGACCCCATATACTGCTTCTTTACACTGTAATGTATGCAGAACACTCAGGGTGTGTGAAACTGCTCCAATATCTGATGCACTGAAAAAAACTGATGTAATATTTTTTGCTCAAACTTAAATTTGACAAATGGTTCAAAATAGGCAAGTAACACATTGGATTAAACACATTTTCAAGTAGAAGGACTGAAATTGTATTTTAATGTACAACATACTCCAGTAATCTTTGGTTTATTTACAACTTCAAAATATTTTTTTACAATGTATTCAGTAAAAGTTTAGACTGCTGTATTTGAGTTTTTTGGCAGAATTTCTGGTTTATTTCTAGCTTTTCTTTGCCATTTCTCTTGTTTTCTATTCAGATGGTTTGACTGATGTCCTGCTCTCCTCGTTTGGATGCTAATTATGAGTTTAATATCTTCATTCACTAGACTGCATTGTCATTCTTTCTTCACATTACATGTCTCCAGTAGTTCTGCTTCACAGAAACATGAATATGAGTTTAATACGCCAAGGGAAGTTTAATATAATTACAACAAGTGGCTGTCATTTTGACAACACATTATATTTTATTGTAGTGTTATTTTAGTATTTCCAGTGGTATTTTATGATAGTATTATAGTTTTATTGATATTTTAAATCAGTTTTTATTTTTATATTTCTTGTTTTCATTATAATTTTAAGGTTTTAGTAATTTTGTTGTATGCTTTTGTTATTTTTAGTAGTTTTTTTTCAATTATTTTTATTTTTATTAAAACATTTTTTTTTATTTCTTTTAGTACATCAAATACAACTAAATGAAAATAAGAAATGTTACAATTTTATTTATTTAATTTTTTTTGCCTAATTGTAGTAAAAATGTGTTGTTGTTGTTGTTGTTTTTTTTTTAATTTTGATTTTAGTTTACTATAATAACCTTGTTTTATTTAACAACATATTTTAAAATATATTTTACTAAAGATTATTGGAGTGTGTTTTACAAGAAAATTCTAATTCAGTCTTTTTACTTCAAAATTTCATGTTTAATTCAAGGTGTTACTTGCCATTTCTTTGTCATTTTTGTGAAATTTACTAGCAATTTCTGAGTTAATTTATTTTACACCACTTTTTCAGTGTAGTTCTATCTTTGTTTTTGTTTGTTTTTTCCCCTAAAATTATTTACCAAAAAAGTAGAAACTTGTATAAAATATAGAAAAAAAAAATAAAAAAATCAAGGTAAAATAATGTAGATTATTGTTTTACTGTAATGACTGATACTAATACTATGTTAGACGTTGTTTTATTTTGGGGGAGATGTTTTTATCTGGTTTATTTCAGGGCAAGTGTGTTTACAAGAAAACACTGTTTCAGTATTTTTACTTCAAAATGTCATGTTTGATTCAGTGCTGTTTGTAATTAATTATGCAGTTTACTAGCAATTTTTAAGTCAAAATGGTTTCTACTAATTGTGTTCCAGTGTAGTTGTCATAATGCAGTAAACCTCCTCTAGTACTGGTTAATCTGTTTAATAGTCAGTAAGTTCCCTTAACTAGTCTTTCAGTAATCTGCATGTTCCTGATTGTCTTCTCGTTTCCGTCCGTCCTTGCGTGTGTTTGCCTGAGGCCAGACTTAATGAAGCCATCACTCATCTCAAACGCTTGATCCTCTGCTGGTTTTGAGGTTTTTAATTGTTTTTCAGTGAATCTGAAGCATGATGGATCGAGCCGTCCGTTCCTGAAGAGCAGAGGACGCTTGTTTTCCAATTATTGCCTCAAACCCAAGATGAAATATCAAACTCCTGCTCTCGTCAATATATGTACAGATTCTCCGAGCGTATCCGATACGAACAGGGCTGAGTTTGCTTTAATAACAGCTCATGTTTCTAATTTGAATTCAGGAGCAGCGTGACTTTGTAAACTTCGTTAATGAAGTCAAACGACAGGCCAGGAATCAATAATTCATTCTCAACTCTCTCAGTGTTCAGATGTTTGTGGGTGATGATGGAGCAAATTCAGTCTGAAGAGCAGAAATGTAGTTTCTGAGCGTAGGTGTTTTAGTTAACCAGACTGGTTAGTATTTGAGGATTTTAATTCAGAAATGATCCATTTTGTTATAGGAACTTAATTGACGATTAATTGACGAAGAGTTAATTTAAAATTAGCTAACTTTATAGTGCTAATATTTCCGAGACTGCCAGATAAAATATCAAAAATTAGGGTTATTATCATTAACTAAAACTATTAAAATATTTTCTTACTTGAGATAAAATAAACATTAATTAAACTAAAAAAAAAAGGTTTTTTTTTTTGTTTTTTTTTTTTTTTTTTTTCTTTCTCCCCAGCTAGCTGCCAAGGCAAAAATGAATAAAAACTATATATTAAAAAAAAATACTAAAACAAAAATGTTTTAAAAATTAAAAAACAAAAATAACAATAAAATTACTTAAACTGAAACAATCACTAATTATTTTTTAATTAATTCAACTAAATTTATAAATGCAAAATATAAATATAAATGTAAAATGAACTTAGTAAAACAATAAAAACAAATTAAAATTACTAAACCAATAAAACAATAAAATATCTAAATAAATAAAATGAAATGATTAAGCCAATAAAAACCAATACAACATGACAAAATGACTAAATAAATAAATATACTAAATAAATAAAAAAATACTAATTAATTTATTAATGTAAAGATGTCAAAAATACTAATACATTTTTAAATGACTAATACTACATTTACAATATAAATGGAAAATATGAATATAAATAAAAAACAAAATGACTAAACCAATACAAATTGCAAACAAAAACTCAATAAATAAATAAATAAACAAAACTACTAAAACAAACAAACAAACAAAAAATACTAATTAAATTTTATATTTTTAAATGACTAAAACTAAATCTAAAATATGAATGGAAAATATTTTTTAAAAATTACTTAATAAAAACTTTAGAAAAAAAATCAAAAACAAGCATTTTAACCAAAATTAAAATATAAATGGAAAGTAAAAAATGAAAAAGTAATTCAAAATATTAATAAAGACTATAATAATGTATTTGTGACACTAAATTATCTCGTATACAGTGCTGTGTTCGGAGGCGTCTCTAATGTGTGTCAGACGCTCAGAGCTGATGAAGTGTGTCCGGCCGGAGATTGAGAGGCCGCTAAAGCACCGCAGGATCATCATTAGTCAAACACGCTTTTCATTTCAGAGGCGTTTCGCAGCTAATTTCACCAGCGTTATTTATGTGCGCTGCAGGACACTGTGAGACGGAGCAGAAATGTGATTGTGTTCTGCTGTGTTTAAGGCTTTCCACCTGTACACTGCTGATTTCTCTTTACACCTGATGTGTGTAATTCTGTCTAACCAGTAGTGTGAGTTTGGGTGCAATTATCAGTTTGACCAGGAACAAACAATCACTTCTCAATTCAATTTGGTGCCACAAAAATTACATGTGCATTTACAAACTAGGTTTACAAAGTGCTTCAGAAAAATGACATTTTCTATGTTATATCAAGGACGTTTTTGATCTTTCTAAATAAAATGTGTTTGCTATTTTATCATGCGAAAAAAGTGTTGTAGGTGGTTGCTAGGGCATTGCTAATGAGTTCTAAATGTTTTCAGTGTGTTGCTATGCTGTTGCTAAGGCATTTTTATTGTTTCTAGAGCAGTTTTAGGATCTTTGTGTGGTTGCTATGGCATTACTATGCAGTTGCTAGGGAGTTGTAGATGGTTGTTAGGTGCTTCCTTGCTGTCTGGCATGAAAAGAATCTCCAGTCATGCAAAAAAAAAATAAATAAATAAAAAAATTAAAAAATTGAAGGTGGTTGCTAGGGTGTTCTAAGGAGTTTTAAATGTTTTCAGTGTATTGCTATGCAGTTGCTAAGGCATTCTGATTGGTTGAGCACTACAATATAGTTTTAGAATGTTTTGTGTGGTTATGACATTACGATGCAGTTGCTAGGGTGTTGTAGATGGTTGCTAGGTGCTTCCTTGGGTGGCATGAAAATAGTCTCTGATTATGCAAAATATTCAAAAATAGGTTGCTAGGGTGTTGCTATGCAGTAGCTAAGCCATTTTTATTGTTTCTAGAGCACTGCAATGTAGTCATTTATTTGTCTGGTATGAATCATGCAAAAAAGTGTTGCTAGGGTGTTTCATCTAAATGTTTTCAGTGTGTTGGTAGATCATTGCAATGTTGTTTTTACAGTGTTTTGTGTGTTTGCTTTTGTGTTTGATTTTGATTGCTTCCATTGTCCTTTGTAAGCCGCTTTGGATAAAAGTGTCTGCTAAATGACTAAATGTAAATGTTTGCTATGGTATTATGCAGTTGCTATGGTGTTTTAGTTGGTTGCTAGGGTCTTACCATGTGGTTGCTAGGGTACTCAGGGTGGTTGCTGAGGTGTTGCTATGAGATTGCTAGGGTACCCCGGTAGGTTGCTAGGGTGTTGATATGTGGTTGCTAAGGTACTTGGGGTGGTTGCCAAGGTCTTGCTATGCGGTTGCTAGGGTACTCATGTAATTGCTAGGGTGTTGCTATTGTACTCAGGGTGATTGCTAGGGTGTTGCTATGTGGTTGCTAGGGTACCTGGGGTTGTTGCTAGGGAGTTGCTATGCGGTTGTCTGGCATGTTCTGTAAATGTGCCTCGTCTGTGGGATTTCATCATCTGTTTTTTGGTGAAAACGGTGCGTCTGATCACTAAGTAAAGTCACAGCACTCTCTCCTCACTCATGATGTGAATCATTCATGTTTCTCACACACACACACACACTCGGTTAATGTTCACTCTTAGCTGTATAACAGTGATTCTTGCCTAAGGTTCAGAACTTAAACATGGCAGCGCTCCTGAAATCGTTTCCCATTAAGGAGCGTCTCAGATTCTCTGGAGGCATGTCTATCCGGACGGAAGAGTTCATCAGTTCTGAAGTGGAATCGCAGCCTCTGGGCGCCGCGGCAACGGAACGCCGAGGTTCCCATGGTGATACAATCTCCCGTTTTAATTGAATCCTGGTCTGTGCTGATGGACAGCAGTTAAACTTCCGTGTGAGACTGTGAACCGATGCTGTAGATGTCAGTGAGCGTTTGAGGGGAATCTGTATAGAATTGATTCACGGGTAGAAATACAGCAATGACAGGTGATTATTTTGACATGTCAGGTAATGAAAGACCCCAGTATCACGTTAGATTCCTGCTGATCAGTAAAATGAACACATTAAATGATAATATATAGCTATTTCAGAATAACAACTGATTATTATAGCAGTGCTCCATGCAAAGCCATGCATTATGATTTTGTAACACTTCAATGCTATAGTTCCCAGAGACTTACTGAAATCATTGTTAGTAACTGTTTCTGACGGGAGTGAATCAGAGAGCAGCAGGAGGAGTAAAGGAGGTGAATGATGTGAGGTGTTTGAGGAGTCTGGTCTCCAAACGGACCTTTGATCCAGTCCTGATCTGGACTCTCATGCTGACAGATCAGCAGCGTCTCAATACACTTTAAAACTCTTCTGCTTTACAGAGAAAGAGAGAAGTGATCATGTTGTTCTGTGGCAGAGAGAATCTGCAGCAAGAGATCTGCCAGGATCCCAAGGTTCTGCAGGTAAATGGGTATCACGGGTAACGTCATTTGATTGAACAATGTTCCTCAGTTTATGATGAACACGTTTCATTTCATAAACTATTTGGCCTGTCCATGTAACACATACATTACTTTGTAAATTTTATTGATTTATTTATTTAAAATTTATATGTACACTCTTGCATATTTACAGTTTTGCTTATCATTATTTATTATTATTATTATTATTATTATTATTATTATTTTAACTTCATTATTTATTTAATATTTTTTTATTTATATGCACAAACATTACTGTTTTAATTTTATTTGTTATTTTTATTATTAGTTATTAATAATTATTAGTATTTACTTTATTTTTATTTACTTTATTATTTATTTAATAATCATTTTATGTATATGCACACTCACATTACTTTTTAATTTTTTTAAATTTTTATTATTATTTACTTTAGTATTTTTATTTTTATTATTACTTTTTTATTTTTAATGCATATGCATACACACACACACTATTCTTTAAAAATTGTATTTATTATTTTTATTATTATTATTTACTTTATTATTATTTATTATTGTTTTAATGTGTACACACAGATTACTTTTATTTTATTTGTTATTTTTATTATTATTTACTTATATTGTAACAGTTTCCCTGTTACTTATGTACCAGAAGTCCTCTTAGAGCCGCCCTGTCATTACTCACCTGAGCATTAGAGGGCACTCTGTTAAGGTAATGCATGGAATTCACCTATTTAAGATAGCAAAGAAGAAGAAATGGCAGGAAGTTAATTATCTATCTTCTTTGGAGAGGCTTACCTCATGGTGGTTTGTACCTTTGTACCCTGTTTGAGGAACTTTATAGTTCTAAGCTCAGTTGTAAGTAATTGTTCATGATATTTTGCTTTGGTAACAATATGTGTTTGTAGCACTTGGTTATGGTTTGTTTGTTTAAATGTTTATCTACAGAGGGTTTGTGTTCTGAGCGTGTATGGATTATTTGGTCGCTTAAACATCCGAAAAGTCTGGAACTAGGAGAACTGGCTTACTTCTACTGCTTAAAAGCAACGCTGGACTTCAAACATCTCTTTTCTGGTTGAACTTTGCTACAGAATCATCTTGGTATTCAAGTACTGTCATTTTTGCACTTCATGTTCCAACAAAGACTGAGCAAGGTATACGCTGGCAGTGATTACAAGCCAAGGACTATGTTTCAGAATACTGGACTGGTTTTTAGGCTCTGGTCCTAACTGTTGAGCTCTCAATTGTTTGTGTGTCATATGGAATTAGCATATTCTGGGTAATTATATTTAATACACTTGACTCATGAGTACAATTGGTCGGTTTGGTCCCTCATTTCGTGTGACACTTACACAAAAGCCAAAGGTATAGTTGTTACAATATTATATAATATTATATTATATATGTGCATAAATTGTATTGGTCTACAGAAAAGTTTTGCATTCAGGCTTTTAGATAATTTTTTTAAACTCACAAGGAACAAATTCATCCAGATGTGTCGCAATAAATATAAATAATTTTCATATAAATAATGTACTAAATGTGTATATAAATAGTTTTAGTGATATCTATTGCTGTGATTCACTGCTGTAGTTCACGAGTGGATGAGGCCGTTTCTAAAAGTTCAAAATCGTATCGTATCATTCGAGTCTCGCCATGAAATAAAATTAATAGCATTCATTTTACAATAATACTTCAGGGACGTAAAATAACTTGTCAGGGCTGTTTCTGAAATATGTTAGCAAATCAAAGTGAAATGAAAGTTCGCAGCAGCAGTGAAATCGGCTCCATTTCTCAAGGCGTCTGTCTCATCTCTGATTTAATTAACATCTGAGACGTCCTGACATTCTCCCGGCTCAGATATCACAGCTGACATTTACCGCCGTTTCATTCAGAGCTCGACACAAAGCCGAATCTGAGAGAGATACGAGCAGAATGAGATGTTGTGAAGAGACTCTCGAGTCACAGTCAAGAGCAAATGTCAAAGAAGCAAATATTACAGTTATGATAGCGCACTTTGATTCTGTTTTATCTTTAGCTGCTCATTTTTAACTGTATTCACACTTTTAAGTGCAAAGCATCTAATTCTATTATAAAGAGCAGTTAAGGACCATTTACACCAATGATTATTACATTTACATTTATATTTATTCATTTAGCAGACGCTTTTATCCAAAGCGACTTACAATTGGTACAGATTATAATTATACCAATAACTATAACTACATAGTTTTAATAATCACTCTAACTTTAAGAGAAAAACGAAACCCAAATCACAACTATAACGATAACAGCACAGAATAGTAATATTAAATGTTTTTTTTTTCTAGCTGATGAACGATAAAAACATTGACAGCCAATCAGAATCCATCTGATTTGAGAGCGCAAATCATTTAAAACAGCAGATGACGAAACTTCAGTGCGCTTACATTACAACCGTTAATATAGTACGCTAATATATAGTTACAGTTATCATTATCTTTATAGTTATGTTCTCAAGGCCCATTTACACCAAGGACGAGAACTATAACGATAAAGATATAGTTCTAAAAATTGCTGAGCTGATGAACGATAAAAACATTGACAGCCAATCAGAATCCATTCTGTTTTAAAGAGCTCGAACATTTAAAGCGACATACAACACAACTGCAGTGTGCCTATAATAACAGAATGATATCGTCCATTGGTGTGGACACTAATATAGTTATTGTTAAAGTTATCGCAATCTTTATAGTTATGTCCTCAAGGCTACTTTACGCCAAGGACAATAACCTTAACGATAACGATATAGTTCTAAAAATTATTCTAACTGTATGAGAATAATAAATCCACACCACAACTCTAATGATAACGATATAGAGGAATTATCATTAGAATTACTATACTTTCAAAACGTTTTCCTCAGCTGATAAAATATAAAAATATTGACAGCCAATCAGAATCCACTGAATTTAAAGTGGCAGACGACAAAACTGCAGCACGCTTATAATAAACAGAACATTATCGGCTGCTGGTGTGGATGCAAATATAGTTATATAGTTATATATCGTTATAGTTATCGTTCTCAAGGCCCATTCACACCAAGGATGATGAAGATAATAATATAGTTTCAAAAATCGTTCTAACTCAAAAAAAAAAAAATCACATCACAACTATAATAACAACACTGAATTATATTGTTGGAATCACTTTCAGAGCGATATTTTCCAACTTATGAATGATAAAATAATTGCCAACCAATCAGAATCCACGGACTTTAAAGATCTTGAGCATTTAAAGCAACAGATAACAAAACTGCAGCGTGCTTATAATAACAGAGCATTATCATTCGTTGGTGTATACGCTAATATACTTATTGCTCTCAAGGCTCACTCACGCCGAAAACTATAACTATAACGCTAACTATAAAGTTTTAATAATCGACCTGAGAGATAGCGGAGTCCACACCACAATTATAATGATAACAACAAAGAATAATTGTTGTAATTGCTTTCAGAATGATTTTTTTTTTCCAACTGATGTACAATAAAAACATTGAGAGCCAATCAGAATCCACAGACTTTTAAAGCTTTTAAAGCGGCAGATGGCACAACTGCAGCGTTCGCTTATAATAAACAGAATGTTATCATCTGTTGCTAAATACTAATATAATTATTGTAATAGTTATTTATCTTTATAGCTATCATTGTCAAGGCACATTTACACCAAGGACTGTAAATATAATGATAACGATATAGTTCTAAAAACGCTCTCACTTCAGGACAATTTTTTTTCAGGTTATGAACGATAAAAACATTGACAACCAATCAGAATCCACCGTATTTAAAGAGCATGAGCATTTAAAGCAGCAGGCGACAAAAATGCAGTGTGCTTATAATAAACAGAACGTTATCATCTGTTGGTGTGGACGCTAAAATATCTATAGTTATCGTTCTCAAGACCTGTTCACAACAAGGATGATGAAGTTAACAATAAAGATATAGTTCTAAAAATTGTTCTAAATTTAAAAGAGTTAAGGTTATTGCACACAGAGTCCGAAACTTGTCCATCATAAAAAAAAAAAAAAAAATCGGATCAGGTTCCAATTTCTGCGTTTTTGCATCCGTAGCATGCATTTTGATGGGAAAGGATGATGAATTGGAAACTTCCAAGTTTCCAATTCGAAAAGAGTTTATGCCTTTATCACCAGCAGGGTGGACTATTGTAATGGTCTCCTCACCGGCCTTCCCAAGAAGACCATTAGACAGCTGCAGCTCATCCAGAACACTGCTGCCAGGATTCTGACTAGAACCAGAAAATCTGAGCATATCACACCAGTCCTCAGGTCCTTACACTGGCTTCCAGTTACATTTAGGATTAAATTTAAAGTACTTTTACTCGTTTATAAATCACTCAATGGCCTAAGACATAAATACATTATAGATATGCTTACTGAATATAAACCTAACAGACCACTCAGATCATTAGGATCGAGTCAGTTAGAAATACCAAGGGTTCACACAAAACAAGGGGAGTCCTCTTTTAGCTATTATGCCGCCCGCAGCTGGAACCAGCTTCCAGAAGAGATCAGATGTGCTAAAACATTAGCCACATTTAAATCCAGACTCAAAACTCATCTGTTTAGCTGTGCATTTGTTGAATGAGCACTGTGCTATGTCCCATCTGACTGCACTGTATTTTATGTATAATCATTTTCTATTCTTAACTCTTTTAAATTCATTTTAGATCAATTTTTATATCATTTTAAAAGTTTAAACAGAAGGGTAAAGTAAGTGCTGTGATGCTAAAGAGAATGTGGGCAAAGAAAGACAAGTGTGTTGGTTAATCAGTTGAAAGTAGGACCTCTGAGTTGTATTTGTTTGGTTTATGATGGTCAAAGTAAGTAGGGGGTGAAGTAGTGGAATAGTTAGGTGTTTTGGAAGGTTTTTCACTTAGTGCGGAAGAGTTTGAACAAAGCTCAATAACAAAGAAATATTTGTTTTTAAATTCCTTGTTTTTATTATTATTATTTAATTCCTTGTTTTTATTGATGTGATTTATTATTTTTTAATGAATACTTCCTTTTGCATAAAGCACTTTGAATTACCACTGTGTATGAAATGTGCTATATAAATAAACTTGCCTTGCCAAGTTTAGTTCATGAAATTATAGCCTTTAATACAGGCCAGCATCATCAGTGTTCCCTTGCCAGACAGCTAAAGACAGACGAATGGAGTCATGCTGAGCCTGAATAGAGAGGACACGGCAAGCACATTCGCAATTAATGCACATACAATCCAATTAAAAACGAGCCCATCGTCAGGACGTGACTTCCTGCCAAATTTAACGTATTCAGACGCTCATTTCCAGATCTCACACAGCATTTCTCCCACAAGGCTTTGTTTGCTTCATGTTTATTTAAGCTGTCTGTCAGATGCTCATTTAATATTCATGAGAAATGTAAGCGACTCCATTTACCATTCCACAAACAGGCCCACCTGTGGCTCCGCCCCCACTGCATACATTATTCATGAGCTGCTGTGGTCAAATGGACTGTAAAAGTACACAGACTATATCAGAACCCATATGACGCAGTCATAATAAAACGTCTGTCATTCATATTGTGTACAGTGACTTTTCACATTGCTCTGAATGAGAAAGGACTGAAATCTCAATGCAAACAAGAGTTTATGTCCGCACTTGTGTGTTCTATGTCTGAATTTCATTAGGCCTGAAGTTAAGATTTGAATTGCATATAAAATTGCCATTCATTTGGATTTCCCAGTTTTAACGTAAACTAATAAAATTAATGTGATGCATATTTGTCAGCCACACATAAATGGAACAGATTTCTACTAAATAAGTACTAATAAACTGAATGTGTTTGTAATACTAACCCTCATGAAAGTGCATTTCCATGGCATGATTTTCTGTTTCTGTTTGGCGTACTCTTCATACGCAGAAATTGACTTTGGCGTGTATATGATATGCAATGGTTAGGTTTATGGGTGTGGGGTAGGTGCTTATTATATGTAGACCAAAATGCATATCATATGCATGCCACAAAGTGCGTATTATATGCACACAAAAACTGTGTATTATATGCACGACAAAGTCAGTTTCTACGTATAAATAGCATGCAAAATACAAACAAATATATATATTTTTTTTATTATTAATTTGGCATATGCTTACATCCAAAGTGACTTACATTGCATTCAAGGTATTTATTATTATTATTATTATTATTATTATTATTATTACAGCTATTTAAAGATTACATTTTTATTTTATTTTATTTTATTCATTTCAAGTGAAAATCAGGGATCTTCATTTTAAATAAGTGATGCTTCATTTTATATTGCCTGCAATATCATTGCACATATATATATATTTTATTTAATTATAAATCAAATTAAATGAATGCAAATAGTTCTTAATAAAACATTCCATGATTTTTTTTAGTGCAGAAATCTGACCTGTTTCATTGATGCATGACTGACAAATATCCATCATTATACGTTTGTTCATGTTGTAACCCAAAAAGATGGAAATTTTATATGCGATTCAAATTCTTCAATCCTAAATTTAGGCCTGAATATTTTTACGTGTGGTTTGAGATCAAGTGGCGCTCGACGTCACGCTGCTAGATTATAAATGTTAGTAACAGAATGTGATTTCAGTTCAAATTGAAGTCTTGTCTTTGGTGTTTACTCAATTTATAAAGCGTCTGGCTGTGATCAGCTGGGAATAAAAACAGTGCGCTGACCTGCGAGAAAATCAGACAAACCTCTGTTGTTTCTCTCTGACATTTCCACAGCTTTACTGCAGGAGAATCTCATAATGTCTCTGTTCTCCAGTGATTCCTCCTCTGATAGTGCCAGGATTTGACTTTATATTCTTCACAGATTCCCCCGGAGAGACGAGTGTGTTTCCCTCATTGCTCCCTGTGGACAGACACTGAAGGGTTAAAGAAACGCGACTCTTAAACGCTTCGATGTTTGTGTGAAATCAAACGCTCTGGGCCTCTGGAGAACTGGACTCATATGAGAACTGAACATTTCAT
Organism: Spinibarbus caldwelli; assembly: GCA_039654775.1. Classification (NCBI taxonomy): domain Eukaryota; kingdom Metazoa; phylum Chordata; class Actinopteri; order Cypriniformes; family Cyprinidae; genus Spinibarbus; species Spinibarbus caldwelli. The sequence goes on from CM077264.1 coordinate 1,554,359, forward strand.
CTTTTATCTTTCAGAGAAACTGCAGGCCTTTGTAAAAAAAAAAATAAAAAAAAAAAATAAAAGATGTATCTCAATATTTAACCTTTAACAATATTTAATCTACAATATATCTTTATTTTTCTGAAATGATTTACTAGGGTGATTTTTGTCAAGCGGAGCAAACATCATTTCAACCAAACAATCAAACACAGTAAAAATCGGTTATTGTTTTATTATCCTGATTAATAATTGTTTTTTAATTTTACTAAAATATTTTAATATATTAAACATGCCACACAGGCCTTTTGTGAACAGATTATGATGAATGATTTATGACAAACGATTCATCGTATCAAAGATTTGAAATGGTCAGGTTGAATGGATTCAATAAAACAAATAATTTTTTTAAATAAAATATGCTAAATTACAGTGTTGCTCAATTTTTAAATTTCAATTTGATTTAATTTAAATTTTAAATCAAATTTTTGTTTTTCAGATGGACTGTTTATTTTATTTCATTTCGTTTCATCCAAATCCAAAACGATTTACAGTGCATTGAGGTATGCATTTATTTTATTTTTATTTATTTATTTATTTATTTTTTATTTTATCCAAAGCAACTTACAGTGCATTCAAGGTATGCATTTGTTTTACCTTATTTTATTTTAGCTATTTAAATTTTATTTTATTTTAGATCATCAAACTTGACCTTAACTCTAACACTGTTTTTGCTACTCAAATTTAAATCCTAAATAATCAAAGTGTTGCTCAACTTAATATTGCCTAGAAAACATTGCACATATGTTTGTGAATATTAATCGCCCGTGACTGTAAAGCAGTAAATCTTTTTGGTGAACGTCCAGACGTTTGTCTCATATAAACACAGCAGCAGCACATGCATCTGAAACATTAATCATCTCTTTAAACATTCATAAGCACACAATCTGTGTGTGAAATATGGAGAATATGGGTCAATGACAGCTTGTGAATGTAATGTCAGACATCATTCTTGTGTTTCACAGACAGTTTCTCTGAGAGAGAGACAGGAGGAAGGTTAGACATACGACTAGCAGCTCAGTTTCTTTCTAGATATTTGTTTTGAATGATTTTTGTGCTCATTTTCTGTGATCCATCTGTGTGTTTGAGGTCACAGGTCTGTCATTTTCTCTTCTGCTGTTGTTTACGCCTCTAATTACACCAGCTGTATATTACAGAAATATCTGTTTAACGATCTCAATAAAGCATTTACACAGAGCCGTTTGCTCTGGATGACGGACGGCCAATTATTTCAGAAGTGCAGCGTGAACAATAAAGCTACAGCCGGAGGATTGATGATCTTCTGTTTGTCCAGTCAATGATCAGACTCGGACCGGCTGTTGCTCTGTGCTTGTGTTGCAGTAAACTCTCAGCTGTGTCTCAGGAGAAATAAAAACACTACGAAGCTATGAAATGCAGATCAGATCATTTGATGAGTTCATATTGAGATGTTGGATTATTTTGAGACATGACTGAGATCTCTTCTGAAACCCTTGAGATAAATGTGATATTCACAGCAGTTACTTTTCAATTCTGTGTAATTCTTTGTGAAGTTCACTAGCAATTTCTGAGTGAAAATGTTAAATCTAGAGTTAAATCTAATTTCAGCTTATGTTTTGCAGATGAAATTAATTTATTTATTTAATTGTTTTCTTTCATTTGGCAAATGCTTTTATCCAAAATGACTTACACTGCATTGAAGGTATTCATTTAGTTTTATTTAGTTTCAGGGTATTTAGCAATCAGGGTATATTTTAGTTTAGTTTAGTTTAATTTCTAGTTTACTTTAGTTTATTCTACAGATTTTTTAAATCATGTGACAGATGCTTTCATCTGAAGTGGCTTATATTGCATTTAAGATATATATTTATTTGACAGGACTGTTTCTGCAGTTCTCAGGCCTCTCTGCTCCTCTCATGTCCGCAGTAAGTGTGATGGTTTCATGTGTTCATCAGGTGTGTGTAAGAGCAGCTCGATGTGTTTGAGATCATTTGGTTTCCAGAGCGGCTGCTGTTTGAGGTCAGAAGAGGTCAAGCACAGATATTGATCATCAGAGTAATTAATGAACATCATTAACAGCTGAAGCTTCATGAACACACACACAGTATAAACTGATTCCCGGCGTCACTGCGCAGATATTTGAGAGAAACAGCATTAGAGATCTTCAGTCTGGGGACTCGCTCTCTCTGGCCTCTTCATCTCCGTGTTTTTCCCTCGTTCTCGCTCTCGTTCTCGCTCTCGTTCTCGCTCTCGTTCGTTTCTCTGCATCAGCTGGAGATCTGTGAGATGTTTGTTCTCTTCAGACTCTGAAAGTCTGTGTATCTAAACACTGCTGTAATATCAGCTTCACGCTTGATTCTTCTTCGGCTCCCGGATGATTTGCTGATGTTTTTCAGGATCTCACGCTTTCAAACCTGCAGAGTGATGAAAGTCTCACACATCTGAGCTTTGTGTCATAATTGCTGGAGTTTTATGGTGTGATTTCTCCTGAGAAGTTCTCACACAAGTCTCAGTTACTAAACCCTCTTCTGGTTTTATCTCTCCATCGCTTTCACAGATTCCTGTGTTTTATCATAATAACACTGTTCCTCCAGGCTTATGTTCTGCAGTATATCTCTGGTTGTTTGTTTGTTTGTTTGTTTTCATTTGGCGTGTGATTTTATATGCCAAGCGTCCTTGAGCACCTGAAAGGCACTATATAAATAAAACTCTTTTTTTATTTTATTTCATTTTATTTTATTTTATTTTATTTTATTATGGATTTGGCAGATGCCTTTCTCAGCAGCAACATATAGGCTACTGCATTCAAGATACTTATTTATTATTTTACTTTATTATATTTTATTATGCATTTGGAAGATGTGTTTCTCTGGAGCAAATTGTTGCATTCAAGATGCACATTTCTTTTTCTTTATTTCTTTCTCTTTTTTATTTTATTTTATGATTTTGAAAGATGCTTTTACCTGAAGTGACTTACATGGCAATCAAGATTTAATTTAATTTAATTTAATTTTAATTTATGCCTTTCTCAGAAGCAACTTACACTGCATTCAATATTTGATTATTTTATTAGAATTTTTGTTCATTTATTTATATGCTTTTATCTGAAGCAACTTATATTGCATTCAGGATATACATTTTTAGATACATTTTAGATTTAAGATACATTTTTCATTTTTCCATTCCAGTTTCTCTTTTCTTTTCTCTTCTCTTCTTTTCTTCTTTCTCTGCAGATGTTGATGTTGTATTTTCAGTGTGCACGCTCTCATCATGCATTGCATCTGTGTTTTTGGATGTTTGAGGGTCTCTGCTGTAGATCTTGCGGCTCCTGCCCGTGGCTCTCAGCTTTAGGGAAACGCAGGGCTTTGTTGTAATGCGATGTAACTGATTTGATCAGGGTTCATCATTATCCAGCTCTGTGCGGGAGTGAGCTGCTCAAGGACAGCGTGGAGAGCAGACAGGATAATGCTGCATTTGCATACAGATTATGCGTGCATGCTAAACCTCTGCATGCAGGAATCTGACAATTGGATGATGCCATGTTTTCTGTCAGGTCCTTTCTGGAGGAATGTGGTGGACAAACGTGAAAATATTCCCTGCGGACGCTCTCGTGACCCCATTAACCAAATGAGAAATGAATTGAATGGGCTGCTATGCAAAGCATGAGTTAATGCACCTACAGATGGAATATGAATCAGACTCTTTTATCATAACCTAAAATATGTAGTGACATTTGCAAACATGTCCACCATGTTGTCCATTTCTGCAATATAAATAATAAAATATCAACAAAGTAGGAATATATTAAAGCAACAGTTCAATTAAACAGTTCTGTTATTTTTGATTGTGATTTTTCCACTCTTCTACAAATATCTGCCATAGAAATCTCTCACAGTGTTTTCCTATGAGACTGTTCTTCTAGGCCAATGTTTTTTAGTATATTATTTTGTTTTATAGATGCATTTATCCAAAGTGACTTGCATTGCATTCAAGTCATCCATTATTTTATTTTATTTTATTTTATAGATGCATTTATCCAAAGTGACTTGCATTGCATTCAAGTCATCCATTATTTTATTTAGTTTTTTATTTTATTTTATTTTATTTTATTTTATAGATGCATTTATCCAAAGTGACTTACATTGCATTCAAGTCATCCATTATTTTATTTATTTTTTTATGTATTTATTTATTTTTTAATTTCCTTTATTTATTTTATTTTTTTATTTTATTGATGAATTTATCCAAAGTGATTTGCATTGCATTCAAGTCATCCATTTATTTTATTTTATTTTATTTTATTTTATTTATCCAAAGTGACTTGCATTGCATTCAAGTCATCCATTTATTTTATTTTATTTTTATTTTATTTTATTTTATTATTTTATTTTATTTTATTTTATAGATGCATTTATCCAAACTGGCTTGCATTGCATTCAAGTCATCCATTATTTATTTTATTTTATTTTATTTTATTGATGCATTTATCCAAAGTGACTTACGTTTCATTCTATCTATCTATATATCTGTCTATCTATTTCATTTGGCAGATGCTTTTGTCCAAAAAAACTTTGACAGACACTTTTATCTGAAGCGACTTAAATTGCATTGATTTATTTTTATTTTTATTTTATGTTTATGATCTTGTCTATATAATTTATTTTTTATTTATTTTTTTACTTTCAGCTATTTTATTTATTCATCTTAAACTAATGCTGACTTGGCAGCTATAGCTGAAATAAAATAAGTTGAAACTTTTTTTATATTCTATCTCAGTTCATGTTTATTTTCAGTTGTGAATATAGTTTGAGTAATAACTCTGGAGCGCTCTGTGCTGTCTCTTTAGTTTGAGAAGACTGTAAGTGTTGTGTTGAGTCTTGAGTGGAGACTCGTCAGCATTCAGAGCAGGATCTGGACTTTAAGCTTGAATGGGTCAGTGATTCCTCTGGACGTCTGTTTTCTCCTCTCTCTGTTTGCTGTGCTCTGGTGGAGAATGGAGATGTTCTGCTCCTCTGAGAGTCTGTGTGTGATGAAGCTGATGGAGGCTCTTCCTCGGGTTTCTTCCTCTGTTCTTACCGTGAATCGGTCAGACTCTGATTTCCCTTCAGGCTCTGTGTGTTTAGAGATTTGGGGCGTATGAACCCGTGTTTCTACAGCGCTGAGCTGGACAGGCCTCTGGTTTTGTGCATTTGCACTCATTTCTTTACATATGAGGCTCTAAATGAATACTAAGTCTGCAGTGTTGCGTAAGACTCAAAGGTTCAGGACTCGTTTCTGATGAACGTTTTGACTGAAGGTTTTATGGGAACTTTGCTGTTGTGTAAAAGTTCACAAATGAGTCAATTTTAATGAATCAAAATGAGATTCACGATTCCTTCTTGACCTCATCAGCTGTTCGAATCAATCTAATGATTCACTCACAATGAACTGGAAAAGAGCTCATAGAGTGAAACTCACATAAAGTTTGTTTTATTGTCTGTGAATCATTCTTTAAAATGCATCCGATTCTGCATATACTTATGTGATAAGGACCAATATTGCTTTAAAAATCTTCAAAGGAATTATTAAAGAAACAGAATCAAAACCAGGAATGTTCAGTTGCTTATGAACTCAAAAAGGGTGAAATAATCACACATAGTTTAGTTTTATTATTTGTAATTCATAGAAAGATATCATTATAATTGTTAATTGTATTGTTTTTGTTCAGTAGCCTTTTTGTATGCAGTATATTATTCGGACGAAAATCGCTTTAAAATCTTTAAATGAATCTTTAGGAAACCAGAATCATTAAAAAGAATCGGAACCAGGACTGTTCAGTTTCTTAAGAACTCAAAACGAGCTCAGTGTGAAAGATTCACATATCATCATTTAGGTTTGTTTGTAAACGATACTTTGAAACACACAAAAGATTTAAACACATTCAAATATTTAAATAATATTGGTTTTCTTAAATATTTTGTTTATAAGACTAATATTCTAATAAAAAGCTTCAAAAGAATCATAGAACCTGAATCACTGAATAGAATCAGAACCAGGACCGTTATGATTCACTCGATAATGACAAGATCCCACTCTGTTATTTTCAATGAAACTCTTTCTTCCACCATTTTGTGATTTAGATTACCTTTCTGACAGCTTTTAATATTCTTGCAATATTTTTGCGTTAGTCTCATTTAAAATAAACCAGCGATCGCTTCCAGTCAGTCCGACTCTTTTCTTCATGTGATTCTCGTTGGTTGTGACTCAGTTGATGAAGTAGTTTAATGGGATAATAACTCAGTGATGTGTTTCCCTCATCGGTTTGGTTTGAGCTTGTATCGCTGTGAAATATGGAGAGATTATTATGTCTCTCTCTGATGTATTTTCACGAGTCGATTGAATGAATCCATCCGCCGTTTGCTGAAGTGAATCAGATAAATGACTCGCTCAATTGAATCGGTTTGTCTGTTCTTTCGCTTTTCGCGCCTTCAGCCATATTTACACGACACTGTCAGCACTGCTAATGGATTAGCTCGCTAGCTTTATAAGATTAACTGAAATAAGCGGAAAAAAGTATGATGTCTACAAATTAAATAAGCATGTTTCCACTCCGAAGATAACTACTTTCCACGACAATAACATCCAACACAAATCTACAAACATCAGGTGAGGTAACTGCTAGTGAAACACTCCGTTAATATGATGAGCTGCAGCTCAAAATACTCGCTATATGGAAACAGTGTGCATTATGATGGCGTTTGTAGCTTAATTCACCATATTTTAAATATTTTGACCACTGCAGTTCAGTTCAAAGTGTCGAGTCATCTCATACCACTGAAGTGAATGTTGAATTTATTAGTAGGTCTATGTATTGTAATAAATATTTGAGAAATTATTATTGTATCTGATTGTATTAGTCTATAGTGATACTGTAAAAAGAGCAGTTGAACACAAACAGGTGAATGTGTTGAGTTGGTTTACTGAGAATGATTCAGTTGAGTCGTGTGTTCGGTTCAGTGTTCATGAATCAGTCAGATGTTCAGTTCTGTCAGTTCGTTGTCTCCTCTTCTGACCACCAGGGCCTTCATTAACCCCCTGGAGCTGTTTGGAGCACTTTTTATGATGGATGGATGCACTTTATTGGACTTCAAAATCTCAACAGCCATTCACTGCCATTATAAAGCTTGGAAGAGCCAGGACATTTTAATATAACTCCCGATTGCATTCATCTGAAAGAAGAAAGTCATATACACCTGGGACGGCTTCAGGGTGAATAAATCATGGGCTAATTTTTGGGTGAACTATCCCTTTAATATGTAAATAGTTAGGTGTGTATGTGTTGTGATGTGTGAAGTGCAGTAGCAGTATTTAGAGAGGTGCACTGCATCTGTGTGCTCTTGTGATGAAAATGCAAGCAGATTTTTCAGGGTTTATGAAGATAAATAGAGGACTTTTAAGACCTTTTTTAGACTGTATTTATACAAGTCTTTTTCTGCCATCAAGACTTCTGTCGAGCCTCCTCGCGGCTGCACATGGTAACTGGGGACATTGCATAGTGTGTGAATTTGTATCCGAGTTCTTTGAAAGTCTAGCAAAATATCACAAATGTTACTTGGGGGTTATATTTATTAAAGCTTAATTACTTTATTCCTGGGGTATAAACTTTTTTTTCCCCTCTCATTTTTGCTACCCAAATTTAAAGTCCTTATCTTGAACACATACAGTGGAAAAAAAAACACATTTTGATGAAGTGAAGCCCTATAAATGAGATTTCTAGAAGCGTTTGTTAACCTCGAATTCCTTTTGGATCTTTATTTTAAAACCTGTCTGTGAAAGTTCATTTTCCTGACACTATTATAAAAATGTTTCAAGACATTTCCTTTTGGTGTCATTTTAAGCTCTGTTGTGCTACTTTATGGAAAAAGTGATGTGGTTTTGTCTGAAGCTTTGTGCTTCTTATCCATGTGGAATTAAAAATAAAAATAAAACGAATACATTTTAAAGTTGCTTTGGTGTATGGGTATTTCTCTAAAGTGTTTTGAGATTTATTATTTTGGTCTGTTTTGCTTCCATAACGTATCCTTTTTAGGACTAGTGGAAATAAATCACCAATGTACACATTTAAGGGTTTATTTATTACACTTTTTTTTTTTTTCAGTTTTAGGACAGGCAAACTGCCTTAGGCTTGTTTAAGTTGTGTTTTTGTTATCAGAAATGATTTAATAACTGGTAAGTTTACAAGTAATCGAATCATTCCTGTTGACAAAAGTATGTTCTGTTTTGTTTTGTGTTGTATAAAATGAATCATTGTAAATGTTTAAACTGGTTGGACTGGTCTGTTTTGATGTGTTTAGCAGTAGTAGGTTTTTATATGCGTTGCATTTTATAAATAAGTGTAAATTGTGAACAAAAACCAATTTAAACCAGCCCAATGTTGTTAGCTGGTCTACTGACGTGAATAAACTGGTTGGACTGGTCTGTGTTTATGGTTTTTGGGACCAGCAAATCATATTAGACTGGTTTAAGTTGTTTTTTTGTCTCAGCTTTGTTGGGCAAACTGTCTTTGGCTGGTTTAAGTGTTTTTTTTATTTTTGTTTTTGTTTTTTTTGGTCATATGTTGTGTTGTATAAAATGAGTAATTGTAATGCACAACTTTGTTGAAAAACCATCTTAAACCAGCCTAAGGCAGTTAGCTGGTCTTCCCCATTGGTCTGTGTTTATGGTTTTTTGGGCACATTTGGGACCAGCAAACCATCTTAAGCTGGTTTAAGTCGTGTTTTTGTCATCAAGTCTCGTGTCTGTACCTATAAAACGTGTGTGTTTTAATGTTTATAGTGATACCTCCATTGTAAGTGTTAACAAAGTGTAAACGTGTTAACATTATGCCCAGATCGTTCCTCTGAAGGCGTCTTTTGAGAGACGCAACAGACGTTTGGTTCTTCTCGGGAAGTTTTTCAGCTTTTTTATGGTAATTCCTGATTGTGTGGAGCGTAATGGAGTCTTCAGAGAGTCTAAAGCCGTTCCCGCATTAAACTCGCGGCGGGTGAAATCCTGCAGGAGTGACATTTCCGTTCTGCCAGATTAATAATGGAAACAGATTACAGACACCTCGAAGGGACAAACAAGACAAAACACAGGAAGGGTATTAAAGAGCGACGACGCCAGCGACATGTCAAATAACGGCAGCTGGGAACATATCAATATTTGATGGGCCTCTATCAAAGCGTGCAGCAAACAACACCTTCACGTGTGTGTGTGTGTGTGTGTGTGTGGGGCATATGGCAGCGAGCGTAGCCCGCTTTAATGAGCTGTGTTATGAAAGCCTCCCGTGGAGAATCTCACTGAGACTATTGATCTATGATTCAGGAGCCTGTAACGTCTCTCTCTCAGTGTCGAGAAACACCTCGATCTGACAGATGATTACAGACAATAGCAGCAGAATTACCTCCTCAGCTCTTTTATACGCAAAATCAACAACGACCCATTTACTGCTCAGCCGGGCAGGTTAACCGCCGTAACCGAACACCTGGTGAAGAGTGCGTAATTGTAGATGCAGCACAAGTTTGGTCAAAAACCAGCATAAACCAGGTGGTTAGTCATATTCCCAACATGATTAAACTGGATGGACTCATCTTTGTTTATGGTTTATGGGTACATTTAGGACCAGCAAGCCTGGTTTAAGTTGTGGTTTTGTCATCGGGAATGGTTAAATTACTGGTAAACTATCAATATCTTCTCATGTGTTGCAAATGCTGCACAGCTTTGAAAAAACAGCTTAAACCAGCCTAAAGTGGTTAGCTGGTATACAGCCTGTTTTGATGTTTTTGGGACCAGTAAACCATCTCAGGCTGGTTTCAGATGTTTTCTTCATGAGGAAACCGCTCCAGTAAAGCTGTCAGTGTTTTCTCACGTTTTGTTCATTTCACAGCCGCTCACGAAGGGCGAACCACAGAAATGTGTTTTCTGACATGAAAGCGTCTCTTTTTCTGCTTCTGTCGCTGGATGTGTGCTCCTGAGGCGTTTGACCCGTTTTAATCTCGCACCTCGTGAACAAAGCCCAGCGCCGCAGCCTGAAATCTCCCGGAGCTGTCACTAACTAGCATGCTAACATGTTTGTTTTGCTGTTCCCGTGGGCTTTACACAAACACACACACACACACTCTGACAGAGTTGTGAAATATAACCTCTGTAAAGACCAGAGCTCCTATGAGCCGCATGCAAATGACCGCAGACGTCCAGCGTCACAGAAGGTCAGGAGCTCTTGAGTGTGTTCACAAACTCCCATCATCCTCAGCGGGACTTGCTGATGTTTCCAGTGTGATTCATCTGTACGCCTCCACACATCGTTTCATATATGTGACCCTGGAGCACAAAACCAGTCATAAGGGTCAGTTTTTTGCTAAGATACAACTATTTGAAAATCTGGAATCTGAGGTTGCAAAAAAAAAAAAAAAAAAATCAAAATGTTGAGAAAATCGCCTTTAAAGTTGTCCAGATGAAGTTCTTAGCAATGCATATTACTAATCAAAAATTAAGTTACAGTAGGAAATGTACAAAATATTTTGGTACATCAAGTTATGTGAAATAAATGAAAATGAGAAATGTTACCTTGGAAACTACATGAAATAAGTTTATATTATATTTATTAGATTTATATAATTTTATTTTGATTAAAATGTATTCCAAGTAATGAATTTTGCTTCATGCACATACAGTATCTAAATGTTTTTTTTCATGCAAAACTAAACAAAAATGTCCTGAATTGCATTAATATTTTGTTTTGTTCAGGATTTCTGAAGATGGGTTCATGTCACATGACCTGTCGAAGTGAGAGATGAATTTGCATCACAATACGGTGAGCAAAATATCATGACGACAGAAATCTCATTTTCTGATATGCTTTTATATAGCAGATGCCGTACGACGCATGAAGAGAAATGTGTCTCTGTCCTGAATGATAATAGAGACGGAAATGAGACGACTGACGGCGTTAAAGCTGATCCCAGATCAGTCTTAACAGCCAAACCCTGATCCCAGAGCAGCAGAGACAGCAGATCTGAGCTTCATTAACTCAGTGTTCTCATGGATCAGGACATGAAAGGAAAGGAAATGAAATAATCAAACAGATAACAGAGACACAAAAGATAACGTGAACAATGCTTTCATAATAATGTTGTATAAGAATTAAAACAGGCCTGCTCTCACACAGACAGTAATAACTCTGCATATGAATGTCCAGGTCATATTGATGCTATCATTCGTCTCAGTTGCTCTTCACTTTCACTGCATGGAGAACAAAATCAGTGAAGTGAATGTTCTGGCCTTAATATTCTGTTAAACATCTGCCTTTGTGTTCAGCAGAAAGAACAACATGAGAGGGAGTCCGTTTCATTTTCAGATAAATTATTCCTTTATGGGATCAATATGAGATTCAGATACACTAATAAGAGATTTTTGGACAGTGACAAAGCCTTAAACTCTATCTTAAATGATGTTTTGATGCTGATTTTGAGTTCAGTCTGTTAGTGTGTGTGTGTGTATGTGAAAGATATAGAGTCGATTTCTTATTTGAGTGAATTCTGTTTGAATATCAATAGAAATATCTGTCGTGTAATAGTGGGATTATTTCTTCACACACTCCTGGTTTATCTTGTGTAATGTTTCACACTGCTCATACTTTACCAGGGGTTGATTAATCCTGGGTGATTATAATCTGATGTTTCACGCTGTATGTTAACCTTCTTGTTTGTGTCGTTTGGACGAACCTAGCGTGGCCTGTTTACATAATGGCTCTAGCATTGCATTTCCTCATTATTATGGAAGCATAAAAATTATGGAAACATAAAAAAGATAATTGTGAATTTTTGCCTCATAATTCTGATTTATCCCAATATTTTGACTTTTTTTCCTTTATAATTCTGAGTTTACATCTTGATATAATTCTGACGTTACGTTCCAATATTTTTTCCTCGATTCTGAATTTACATCCAAATATTTAGACTTTTTTCCTCATAAATCTGAGTTTACATCTCAATATTTTGCTTCTTTTCCCCCTCATTAGTCTGAGTTTACAACCTGATATTTTTTCCTCATACATTTGTTTACTTCTCACAATTTTGCCATTTTTACTCATAATTCTGAGTTTGCATCCCGATATTTTGACTTTTTCCTCATAATTCTGAGTTGGCATCCCGATATTTTGACTTTTTCCCCATAATTCTGAGTTGGCATCCCGATATTTGGACTTTTTCTTCATAATTCTGATTTGGCATCCCGATATTTTGACTTTTTCCCCATAATTCTGAGTTGGCATCCCGATATTTTGAGTTATTCCTCATAATTCTGAGTTTACATCCCAATATTTTGACTTTTTCCCCATAATTCTGAGTTTACATCCTGATATTTTGAATTTTTCTTCATAATTCTGAGTTTACATCCCAATATTTTGAGTTCTCCCCTATAATTCTGAGTTTACATCCCAATATTTTGACTTTTTCCCCATAATTCTGAGTTGGCATCCCGATATTTTGACTTTTTCCCCATAATTCTGAGTTGGCATCCCGATATTTTGACTTTTTCTTCATAATTCTGATTTGGCATCCTGATATTTTTAATTCTGAATTGGCATCCCAATATTTTGACTTTTTCCCCATAATTCTGAGTTTACATCCTGATATTTTGAATTTTTCCTCATAATTCTGAGTTTACATCCTGATATTTTGAGTTTTCCCCCATAATTCTGCGTTTACATCCCAATATTTTGACTTTTTCTTCATAATTCTGATTTGGCATCCTGATATTTTGAGTTTTTCCTCATAATTCTGAGTTTACATCCTGATATTTTGAATCTTTCTTCATAATTCTGAGTTGGCATCCCGATATTTTGACTTTTCCCCCATAATTCTGAGTTGGCATCCTGATATTTTGAGTTTTTCCTCATAATTCTGAGTTTACATCCCGATATTTTGAGTTTTTCCCCATAATTCTGAGTTGGCATCCCAATATTTTGACTTTTCCCCCATAATTCTGAGTTGGCATCCCAATATTTTGACTTTTTCCCCATAATTCTGAGTTTACATCCTGATATTTTGAGTTTTTCCCCATAATTCTGAGTTGGCATCCCAATATTTTGACTTTTTCCCCATAATTCTGAGTTTACATCCTGATATTTTGAATTTTTCCTCATAATTCTGAGTTTACATCCCAATATTTTGACTTTTTCCCCGTAATTCTGAGTTGGCATCTCAACTCAGCGTTTGACACTGAAAGCACAGTTATCTCTTCTTCTGACTGATGAGTGTGAAACTCTCTCAGGCTAACAGCTGGATTTGGACGACAGTAACTCTTCTAAAGTAAAAGCCCAGGTTGGTGAGACTGACTTGACTTTGAAAGCTGCTGCAGTCGCTGCTTTATCTGTTTAGCTGCGGTCACATTGAGAGCGTTCAGTAATGATGATGAATAAGTGCATGTGTTTACCTTTCTGTGCTTCTTTATAGGGTTAGTGGATGTGATGAGATCATTCTATCACTTAGTGAATGACTTTAATCCTGTTGAGACCCGCAGTGAGATACTGACGCACTTCTGCCTCATTTACATGCTTTAAACACAATATCCAGAGGATTTCTTTCAGTCTGCGAGTGTTCGTGTGTGGATGTGTAAAGAGCGATTGTGTTCCTGCATTAGAAATCAAAGCGCTGCATGCACTGATCTGATTTCTATCTTTAATGCTGGAAACGACGCTCAGTTTCTGCTTTAGCCCAGTTATTTTGAGTTGTGCTCATTCTTCATGAACGCTGCTTATTCCTCTTTTAGGCCTCTGATGTTTCCAGCACCTGCATCTTTTCCAGGAAAAACTGCAGCTGAGAAACTAGTTCACGTGTGGACCGAGTCTCTGGTGAAGGTTTGTCTGGTTATTATGGTACTTTGTTTGTACTGTTATTGTATAAATGAACTGTGAGCTGCTTTTGTATGTACAAGAGCAGCTAAACGGGTCATTATTGGTTTTCAGTGTCTTTTGTGTCCCCAATAAAGATCATCATCTTCCTGGCCTAAAATACTGAACAATATTGATTTTAAACTTGGTCTTACTCAAATAAGAAGATATCAACTTTAATTATACAAAAGTTGATTTAAAAAAAGTTATTGAAAACATTTTACAACATTTTAAACCACCAAATATCTCCTTTTTCCTTTGCCTCCAGGATTTTAACACTTAAAACACAACACTTACATCAGTGATATTTTCAGTGTTGGGTAATTAATATTCTGTTATTTTTCTTCAATTATTAAATGTAATTTTATATACATGCATAGCAGTAGTGAAAGCAATTTAAGTTGAAGCAGTGTATTTTAACTTCTTCAGTAATGTTTTACATTATACTTTTGTCCATATTATATAATTTATTTATTTGTATCTTTAAAAAAAAATTAAAATGATGTGTTGGAGAGAAATTAATTTATTTTATTTTTCTGTCAGGGTGGACGTTAGGGTTGCTGTGATAGACGGTGTTGGCGGTGATACCGGAGTTACGCCGCAACACCGGTTACGTCACTTGTACACCGCGGCACCGTCCCACACCGTCATTTAGATTTTTTTTAATAGTAATAAAAATAATTTAGTTCAGTTAGAGAACAGACACTACAATTAAAACTGAACTCGGCTGCTCAATGCAGCACACCGAATGAGCGACAGTCGCGCATCTCAGATCAGAGTTCATTTATCTCGTGAGGAGAGACAGACAAGACGATGAAGGAAGAGTTTCAAAACCAAATGTAAAAGCGCCTGTTTTAAAAAATATTTTGGATTTTGAAAAGCTTGTTGAATTGCCATTTATCTAAGGTGATATTGGAAGGTTTTTTAACATTCGTTTCTCGTTTATTTGGTTCCACAGTATTTGTTGATTTTTATTTTATTTAAACTGGTTTTTTTTTCTCCATTATTTTACATCAAGGTGTATGCAGTCCGTGCCTCCAAACTTTCTTAATCGTTTTGCTAATAAACGTTCTACGTTTTATAATTATTCGTTCCTCAGTCTTTACTGATTTTCAGTTTTGTATACCTATTTAAATTTGTAAGTTATTTATTATTTTATATTAGGCATATAGCATGGTGTATTTTTATTCGTTTTGTTAATAAAAGTTATAAGTTGTATTTTGTTGTTGTTTGAATTGAATTCAAGCAATTGATGCCGAATTGCCGCTAATTTAAAAGTGAAAGTAAAATGGGCTCGGTGCTTTTACAAGCTATTTAAAAGCAAAGGAAAGCGAAGAAAAGAGGGAAAACTCAAATGCTCAAAAGTTTTTGTTTACATAAATATACTCCATACACATACATATATTATTATGTATATAAACATACACATTCAGTATATATTTTGAAAATATTTACGTGTATACATTTATATATTTATATTGTTATATTTTATATTATATATAAATATATTTAATATACAAACAACATATTTTTCTTAAATACATAAATGCATGTACATAAATTTACAAAGTATACATTATGTAAACAAAAACTTTTATTTTGGATGCGATTAATCGCGATTAATCGTTTGACAGCTCATATATATATAGAGCTGTCAAACGATTAATCGCATCCAAAATAAAAGTTTTTGTTTACATAAATATACTCCGTACACATACATATATTATGTATATAAACATACACATTCAGTATATATTTTGAAAAAAAAAAAAATATATATATATATATATATATATATATATATATATATAAGTAGCACAGCTATTTACATCTCCTTATCATGACTATATCAAAAGAACCTCATGTTTGAGCTGCAGAGAAGAGAAGGCCGAGGCCGAGTGAATGATGAGTGAAACAGCTCTGGTTTGGTTTCTTTAGTGTATTAATCTGAGCTCAGAGCAGGTCATAAAACTGAAGGCCTGATGAAGATGTGCTCAGATGATCTGTCAGGATAATGTGATCCCAGCATCACATAGAGCCATTATCACACGCTTCAATTAGCATATCAAAGATCATCTGCTCCATAAATACATGAAGTGACACGCTGGACTCATTACAGAGAGGAGCTGGTGAAGGTTATCGATGAGCGGCTCTCAGCGCTGAGTGGCACAATCGCTCTGACATTTCTGCTGTTTGATGCTGTGACAAATGCCAGCACTGTCAGCCAATCGCCTTTAATTACACCTGAGCCAATCACACTGCTTAATTAGCTGAGCACTGAACAATGAGAGATATGGAAATGAGTGAAAGGCTGGAAGTGAAAGTCCTGAATGAAGCCACTGTGTCTGGAGGTCTTGAGCTGATTTAAAGTCAATGAGATCAGCTCATTAACCTCTCGAGTCCCGTTTCATGATGTGTTTGAGCTGCTGAACAATAAAAACTATAAACTGATGATGGACTGGAGTCCAGACGAGTGTGCTTTTCATTTAGAGAATGAAGAGCTTCAGTGGTGTTTTACCTGCAGAACAGGTCACTCTCACCAAATATACACAGTTCATATTTCTGCCAAAATCAAATGAGAAAAAAAGACAATTTAGTGGTTTACAGCAGAGTAATCCTATTTTAGGACCAATCAGAATTGTTGCACTGTGATTATTTTCATGACTAATAAATGCATTTTAAATAAATTTCATTCTTGAAGTTAGTTTTTCGGATTTTTTATATATATATTTATTGGAATATATATAATTTTTTTTTTTTTTTTTTTTTTTTTTTTTTGCTGCTTAAAGCTAATTGGTTGATCGATTGCTTCAGTCTGTTCCTGTCTGTTGTGCTGCTGAGAGGTTTGCGATTGTAGCTCCGCTTTTTTATTGAATCTTTACCTTACTTTCACTCTCTGTTGTTTAAAGTGATAATATATAACTTAACTCCCACCATATTTCTGGTATTATCTATCAAACTAATCTAACTAATTTGATCGTTCGCTTTTAAAACCGCGAGTGCAGCGCGCGTATAGCGCGTTAGCCGGTTAGCTTGTTACTCGCGGTTCCATTCACGTTTCTATTCGCGCCTATTATTGTTTTCTTTTTTCTCGCTCCGTTTTTATTTCTCTCTCGCTCCGTTTTTCACAAGTTCATCAAACAACAGTGGTAAGTGGTAAGTTAAGTTGGTATCATTCATCAATCAAGGTGAGTAATGGCTTCTCCTTCTCTTGTTGTTTGCACTTCATGCCACATGTACAGTTTATCTCTCTCTGTCGGCGACGAGGGATTCACATGTGATAAATGCAGGGAAATAGTTAGGCTGACAGAGAAGATTTTAGAACTAGAGACACGCATCCAAACTTTAGTTGAGGATAGTAAGAATGTGAGGGCTGTAGATACTGCTTTGGATGCGACTAGCTCAGGGACTCCTGTACATTGTTCGGTTCCGGTTGTGCCCGTGCAGCAGGGCAACTGGGTGACTGTGAGGCGGCATAGTCGTGGGTCAAAACACCGCTCTTCCGTTCCGATCAGAACATCAAACAGGTTCTCCCCACTCGGTGACGCACCCACTGAGAAACCTGATGAAAGTGCTCTAGTTATTGGCGATTCTATTGTACGGAACGTGAAAATAGAGACACCAGCCATCATAGTCCAATGTTTACCGGGAGCCAGAGCGCCTGACATCTTGGCAAATTTAAAAGTGCTGGCTAATGCTAAACGTAAATTCAGTAAGATTGTTATCCACGTCGGCGCTAATGATGTTCGACTTCGCCAGTCGGAGATCACTAAAAATAATGTTAAAGAGGTGTGTGAACTTGCAAGTACGATGTCAGACACTGTAATATGCTCTGGTCCCCTCCCTGCTTACCGTGGCGATGAGATTCATAGCAGACTGTCGTCACTCAATGGCTGGATGTCTAAGTGGTGCCCGCAGAATAACGTAAGTTTCATAGACAATTGGAAGAGTTTTTGGGGCAGACCTGACCTGTTGAAAAGAGATGGTGTTCATCCCTCCTGGGGTGGTGCCGCTCTTCTCTCTAGAAATATGGCACATAGTCTTAGAGTTCGTACTTGACTAACTAGGGCCCAGGTCAGGGAGCAGACAGACTGGATAAACCGACCGTCTGCTAGCCGCCTAACGTCACAGAAGTCAGTTAATTCTCAGCACATAGAGACTCCTTCACCTAGATATCACACTATAGAGACTGTGTCTGTTCCCCGTACTAGAAAATACAGAAAACGTCCAAACCAAAGTAATAGTAACAATTTAATTGATGTTCAACAAATAAAAAATGTTTACAATACAGAGAAACAATTGATAAAACTTGGCTTACTGAATATCCGGTCCCTTTCTACAAAAGCACTATTTGTAAATGATATGATCACTGACCATAAGCTAGATATGCTTTGTTTGACAGAAACATGGCTAAAACCAGATGAATACATTACTTTAAATGAGTCTACCCCCCAAGATTACTGCTATAAAAATGAGCCACGTCCAAAAGGTAAAGGGGGAGGTGTTGCTACAATTTATAGCAATATTCTCAGTATTTCTCAGAGGGCAGGCTTTAAGTATAACTCGTTTGAAGTTATGGTGCTGCGTATAACATTATCTAGAGAAACACGTGTTAGTGATAAATCCCCTGTGATGTTTGTATTGGCTACTGTGTACAGGCCACCAGGGCACCACACAGACTTTATTAAAGAATTTTCTGATTTTCTATCTGAGTTAGTACTGGCTGCAGATAAAGTCTTAATTGTTGGTGATTTTAATATCCATGTCGATAATGAAAAAGATGCATTAGGATCAGCATTCATAGACATTCTGAACTCTATTGGGGTTAGACAACATGTTTCAGGACCTACTCATTGTCGAAATCATACTCTAGATTTAATACTGTCACATGGAATTGATGTTAGTGGTGTTGAAATTCTGCAGCAAAGCGATGATATCTCAGATCATTATCTAGTCTTGTGTAAACTCCATATAGCTAAAACTGTAAATTCTACTCCTTGTTACAAGTATGGTAGAATCATCACTTCTACCACAAAAGACTGCTTTGTAAGTAATCTTCCTGATTTATCTCAATTCCTCAGCGTATCCAACAGCGCAGAAAAACTTGATGATGTAACAGAAACTATGGACTCTCTCTTTTCTAGCACTTTAGATACAGTTGCTCCTTTACGCTTAAGGAAGATCAAAGAAAACAGTTTGACTCCGTGGTATAATGAGCACACTCGCACCCTAAAGAGAGCAGCCCGGAAAATGGAGCGCAGCTGGAGGAAAACAAAACTAGAGGTATTTCGTATAGCTTGGCGGGAAAGTACCCTATCCTACAGAAAAGCATTAAAAACGGCTAGATCTGATTACTTTTCATCTCTTCTAGAAGAAAACAAACATAACCCCCGGTATTTATTCAATACAGTCACTAATTTAATGAAAAATAAAGCATCAACAGGTGTTGGCATTTCCCAAGAGCACAGCTGTAATGACTTTATGAACTACTTTACTTCCAAGATCGATACTATCAGAGATAAAATTGTAACCATGCAGCCGTCAGCTACAGTATCGCATCAGATAGTGCACTATAGATCCCCTGAGGAACAATTCCACTCATTCTCTATTATAGGAGAGGAAGAATTGTATAAACTTGTTAAATCATCTAAACCAACAACATGTATGTTAGACCCTATTCCATCTAAACTACTAAAAGAGCTGCTTCCAGAAGTCATAGATCCTCTTTTGGCTATTATTAATTCATCATTGTCATTAGGATATGTCCCCAAAACCTTCAAATTGGCTGTTATTAAGCCTCTCATTAAAAAACCACAACTTGACCCCAAAGATCTAGTTAATTACAGACCGATCTCAAATCTCCCTTTTCTGTCAAAGATACTAGAAAAGGTAGTATCCTCACAATTATATTCCTTCTTAGAGAAAAATGGTATCTGTGAGGAATTCCAGTCAGGATTTAGACCGTATCATAGTACTGAGACTGCTCTCATTAGAGTTACAAATGACCTGCTTCTATCATCTGATCGTGGTTGTATCTCTTTATTAGTTCTACTGGATCTTAGCGCTGCATTCGACACTATCGACCACAACATTCTTTTGAATAGACTAGAAAACTTTGTTGGCATTAGTGGAAGTGCCTTAGCATGGTTCAAATCGTACTTATCTGACCGCCATCAGTTCGTAGCAGTAAATGAAGAGGTATCATATCGATCACAAGTGCAGTATGGAGTACCTCAAGGCTCAGTACTAGGGCCGTTACTTTTCACGCTTTACATGTTACCCTTGGGAGATATTATCAGGAGACATGGTGTTAGCTTTCACTGTTATGCTGATGATACTCAGCTCTATATTTCTTCACGGCCCAGTGAAACACACCAAATTGAGAAACTAACGGAATGTATAGTCGATATAAAAAACTGGATGACTAGTAACTTCTTACTGCTAAATTCTGAAAAAACAGAGGTGTTAATTATCGGACCTAAAAACCCCACATGTAATAACCTAGAACACTATCTAACACTTGACGGCTGCTCTGTCAATTCTTCTTCATCAGTTAGGAACCTAGGTGTGCTGTTTGATAGCAATCTTTCATTTGAAAGCCATGTTTCTAGTATCTGTAAAACTGCGTTTTTCCATCTCAAAAACATATCTAAATTGCGACCTATGCTCTCAACGTCAAATGCAGAAATGCTAATTCATGCGTTTATGACCTCAAGGTTAGACTATTGTAATGCTTTACTGGGTGGTTGTTCTGCACGCTTGATCAATAAACTACAGTTGGTCCAAAATGCAGCAGCTAGAGTCCTTACTAGAACCAGGAAATATGACCATATTAGCCCGGTTCTGTCAACACTGCACTGGCTCCCTATCAAACATCGGATAGATTTTAAAATCTTGTTAATTACTTATAAAGCCCTGAATGGCTTAGCTCCTCAGTACTTGAGCGAGCTCTTATCACATTATAGTCCTCCACGTCTGCTGCGTTCTCAAAACTCTGGCCATTTGATAATACCTAGAATATCAAAATCGACTGCGGGCGGCAGATCCTTTTCCTATTTAGCGCCTAAACTCTGGAACAATCTACCTAACACTGTTCGGGAGGCAGACACACTCTGTCAGTTTAATCTAGATTTAAAGACACATTTCTTTAACCTGGCTTACACATAACACACTAATACACTTCTATTATTCAAATCCCTTAAAGGATTGTTAGGCTGCATTAATTAGATCAACCGGAACCGGGAACACTCCTCATAACACACGATGTACTCGTTACATCGTAAGAAGAATGGCATCTACGGTAATATTTGTCTGTTTCTTTATTATTCTGTTTCTCAGTCCGTGTCCGGATCAGATGGTGGATCGGCGCCGGGAGATGATGTCTGCGACCCTGATCGTCAGCGGAGGCCGGACACCTGGATGAGCCCCGGGGACATATCCCCAGTGAAGACCTCGACTTAAATACAATAGAACTTAAAATTAAACAAAATAACTATAAATATAATAAAATACCTAACTACATAAAACTATTATTGTTAGAAATTGCAACAATATAAAAATAGAAATATAATACATTTATACATTTAACATTTAATTAAAACAATAAGTAAAAAAAATAAATAATAATATCCTGGCCAGAGGAGAACTGGCCCCCCGACTGAGCCTGGTTTCTCCCAAGGTTTTTTTCTCCATTCTGTCACAGAGGGAGTTTTGGTTCCTTGCCGCTGTCGCCTCTGGCTTGCTCAGTTGGGGACACTTAATTTTTTACGATTAACGTCAATTTTATTTCATAGATACTATTTAAACTAAACTGAGCTAGACAATGACATCTCTGAATTCAATAATGAAATGCCTTTAACTGAAAATTGAGTGTTTAATCTTATTATTATACATTACTGACACTCTATCCTCCAATTTGATACTGTTAAGTGCTTTGACACAATCTGTATTGTTAAAAGCGCTATATAAATAAAGGTGACTTGACTTGACTTGACTTAATGATACCTATTTTAGGACCAACAAGAATGTTTTTGAATTGCGTCCATTTTATCTAAATTTTAAATAAAAATGTAAATATAGATATTTTTAAAAACTTTTAACATGTATCCCAACATCCCAAAGTCTCATTATTGTAATGGACAGAAAATGTGCGCATATATATATATATATATATATGTGTGTGTGTATATGTATGTGTGTATATATATATTTATATATATTTATTTTTATTTTTTTTAACCAAATTAAATCTATGTTAGGAAAAACCTTTCTCAAATTATAATTATGGTAATGCAGTCACACTAATTTTATTCCTCAATGTTAAATGCTCATTTAAAAATAAAACTACTCAATTAATATAGTCATACATTTTTCTCAAAATGGCAAAAATAGTACATAAGAATATAGGTGGACCCAAAGCTATAGACATGAACTTGAAGACACGAATCTACAATTATGATTGTATTAATTTCATTCGCTTTAAGTTAAATAATTGTTTTTTCCCTTTGATTTTGGGATGATTTATGACCTGGACATTTAGCTCTATATACAGTTAATTTAACAGTGAATATCCCTTTAAAATCATGAATAGCAAATAACATTGATATCGAAGGACACTATTCACAGGGCTTAAATCTTAAATATTAAATGGTGATTTCAAAAAAAAGTTTTTATTAGTATGAAAGAAGTTTTGAAGAAAAGATTTATTCAGTGTCAAAATATCACAATGACCACACATTCACCTGGCCAAGAGAGACGACTACAGATTACTCAAACCAAACGAAGAACATCGAGCCAGAACAAATGCAGAAATTTACAGTTGAAATGTACAACGACTGCTCCAAATGAACAAAAATAAAACCAGACTGAGAAAAACTATTGAAATTGGTTCCTTATACAAACAGACTCCTGTGTGAAATTGATCTGGAAAGCTCTAAAATGGCTTATAATTAACTACAGTTAATTAAACTGAATATAAATGTCAATATATTCAAAGCTTACAGTATCATTTGGGAAGCATTTATAAGCGTGTTTGGATTTCTGTTAACCAGTACCTCTCGAAGAACAAATCAACCCAAGCATGAATTCAATACTAATGCATCAGGAAGAACTAAATCACAAACAGCTTTCCTGTCTATACTTTGATTAATCTAGCAGTACACATGTTGAGTTGCTGGCTGAATAATGAAGACTGGGCATCTGGTTTTGTCAGTATCTTGGGAAGCGTGTCTGAGGTAGAGTTAGTCCTGGCCCAGTTATCTTCAGCTACACACGAGTCGTCCAGAGCTGCTTTGACAAACAATACAAATCCTACAACGTCTGAAAAATAGATTCAGCAGTGTTGATTAAAGGCAGGAGATTGCACAGTTATTCACTTTTTGCTGAAATGTAAACATTGTCTTCAGATCCTGTGAGGAATGACAAAAAAAATAAATAAAACAAAAATAAATTCATTTATTCACCCTCATGCTGTTCCACACCTGACTGACTTTCTCTCTTCAGCAGAACAAAATATAATAAATGTTAATATGAACTGGGGCTGTTAAGCTACAAAATGACAAAGTACCATGAAAGTAGTCAATAGGACACAGGGAAATATGAGATGGGAGAAAAATTATATTTCATACTGCGTTCTCGCACAAACGTTTTGCTCTCCGAGAAACGTTGGGGGAGCAATTAAGCAAAAATTTACATGCAAACAAGTAAAACAAAGAAATTTGGAAAAATCTTTGGTTAACAAATGGGCAAATGTAAAGTTGAGACAATTTTTTTTGACAAAAGCAAAAATTTCATGATTAAACGAGTAAATGTAAAATACAAACTCAAAATTTTGAAAAAAAAAAAACAAACTTAGTGAGTAAAAATTTTAAAATAATTATTGGACGAAACCAAAACTCTCCTCAACAAACAGACAAATGCAAAGTTCAAAATCAAAATATCAAAGAAAAAAAAAATCTAAGTGAGTAAAGGAGCCAATGTAAAGTACAAATTCACAATTTTGACAATTTACATGGATGAATGTGAAACTTGATTAAAAGTGTGAATGCAAAGTAAAATTTTAAAAATGATCTTGGGTGAAAGCAAAATTTAACAATTAAATGAGCAAACAAAGTATAAATTCAAAATTTTGAAAAAAAAAAATCTTGGGCGAAAGCAAAATTGAGAATTTTCTTAAGTGAAAGAAAAACTTAATTAAAAGAGTGAATAAAGTATGAATTTAAAACTTTGAAAAAAAAATATATATATATATATATATATGATGAAAGTAAAACTTTAGTGATTAAATGAGTGAACCCAAAGTATAAATTCAATTTTTTTTTTTTTTTTTTTCCTTTGGTGAGCAAACAGTGAAAGTAAAGTTCAAATTTAATATTTTGAAAAAAAAATATTGGGCAAAAGCAAAATTTTGGAAAATTTTCTTAGGCGAAAGCAAAACTTTAGTGATTAAGTGAGTGAACCAAAGTACAAATTCAAAATTTTGAAATAATTCTTAGGCGAAACTAAAATTTAGAAAAAAAATTCTTGAGGGAAAGCAAAACTTTGTGATTAAAAGAGAGAATGCACTCCTTTGGGTGAAAGCAAAATTTAGAAAAAAAATCATGAGCGAAAGCAAAACAGTGAACAGTAAAAATTCAAAATTTTGAAAAAAATTTCATGCAAATCAAAACTTTGGTGTGCAAACGAGTGAATGCAAAATTCAATTTAACAATTTTTAAAAGTTTCTTGGGGGAATGTCAAACTATTTCTAGCACACACAAAAACACTGAAATAATTTTTTATCCCATGTCACATTTTTCCATCACCATGTCCTCTTAGAGACTCTGTAGAAAGTCTTGCAGGTTTAGACCTTGAAAGTGAATTATGACAGAACTGTAATGTTTGAGTGAAATATTCCTTAAGGTACCTTAGTTAAAATATTCCGGTAACAAAAAAAGCATAAAAAATGCAGTGAATCTCGTTGAGTTGCTTAGAAAACATTAACAAATTGAAAAATATTCTGGTCTTTTCTCATAAAAATTGCCGCATTGAACGAGGCAAAAGTCGATCGTACCGCATGGGGTAAAGTTTGAGAAGTGGTGTGTGAATCTATACAGTAGTGACGGAGAGGAAGGCGTTGTGGACTGCGGATCCCTCGGGCGCTTTCTCCCCGTGCGTCATCAGCTCCTGAATGGTCATCCAGTTGTCCAGGATCTTCTTGTTCCTCTTCTTCATCATCTTGCGGTGGCTGAGCTCGATGATGCTGGGCTCGGAGCGTCCCTCTCCACTGCTGAGCGGATTCTCCCGCAGGCTCTCCAGGCGGCTCCGCTGCATGAACTCGCGCCGCCGCCGCTGCTCCTTGGCCCGCAGGAGGTGCTGCTTGCGCTGCTCCTTGCTCCAGTAGCGTCCCATCTTCATCTCGCTCATGGCGTCATCATCAGTCGTCATGCCCCCGCTGCGCTCCTCCTTGATCTTGAGCGCCCGCTCCCGGAGGAGTCTGTCCCGGACGGGCCGCTTGGTGATGTACCTGCCACAAATATTGAGAAAAAGTACAGAATACTACTCCAGTAAAAGTATTAAAGGGTTAGTTCACCCAAAAATGAAAATTAGCCTGTGATTTACTCACCCTTGAGGCATCCTATGTGTATATGACTTTCTTCTTTCAGACGAATCCAATTGGAGCTATATTAAGAATTGTTATGGCAATTCAAAGCGTTATCATTGCACTGGGTGGGTGTTTCTGTTCAACAGTCAAAAACATGTCAAATAAAGTGCACGCATTAATAATAAAACCCATGCATTTTTGTAAGGAAAATACCCATATTTCAAACGTAATAAACACGTTTCTCTCACTACATCTAACTGTCATACGCGGAAGCCATCATGGCGGATGATGTAGGACGTCGGCGTTGCGTGATTATTGACGAGCATGGAGAGAGAACAAAACAAAACGCTGGTCATCAATTAGAAGTACAAACCGAGGATTTGTAAAGGAAAATGTCGGAAGATTTCGATATAAGCCAAGAGGAGACTGGTTTTACTTTACTTCCTTTACTCCTGTAAACAAACTCGCAAGACTAGCATATCTCAGAGGCGCGCGTACGACAGATAGCGGAAGTGAGAGAAAAGTGTTTATTACATTTGAAATATGGATATTTTTCTTACAAAAACGCATGGATTCTCTACAGAAGGCCTTTATTCAATAAAATGTGAGGCACATTTTATTATGGATGTGCACGCTTTATTTGACGTGTTTTGGACTGTTGAAGAGAAACACCCACCCAGTGCAATGATAACGCTTTGAAGAGCCAGGACAATTTTTAATATAACTCCAATTGAATTCGTCTGAAAGAAGAAAGTCATATACACCTAGGATGTAAATCACAAGTTAATCAAAATGTAGGAGTAAATCACAGGTTAATTTTCATTTTTGGGTGAACAATGTTTGTCCATTAATTTAAAGATTGAAAGTGAAATTATTGCAATATAACAGTATATGTAAAAACTTCAATGTTATTGTTAATGTCATTTTATAACTATTTAAAACGATTCCTCTAGTTCAAAGTAACGAGGAACAACATGTTTTTAAGAAATGTAGTGAAGTAAAAAGTACACTATTACACTTTGGAATGTAGTGAAGTGAAAGTTTCTCCAAAAATTAGGGATGCACCGAATGTTCGGCAACTGAAATTATCCGGCCTAAAATAGCAAAAAAAAAAAAAAAAAAAAAACCTCTTTCGGTGTTTGGCTGAATAAGTGAAAAGAAAATAAATTGTACCGAAAAATGATGCGATCAAATAACAACAAAGAAAGACAAAACAGTAAAAAGAACATTTAATTTGGCTGTTTAAATGATGCAATGTTGAAAAAATTGGCAAATACATGAGGAAAAAAAAGGTATTCGGCCTTCGGCCCAGTTTTTCATTTTGTTTGGTTTCGGCTTTGGCCAAGAATTTTCATTTCAGTGCATCCCTACTAATAGTGCTCTGATAAAGTACAGTTACTTGAAAAATGTAGTTAAGTGCAGTAACAAAGTAAAAATACTGGTACCTGGTTCCGTCGCTCCGGACCTTCACCTTCCACTCCATCTTGGGTTCAGAAGGCTGGCTGATGAACTCCAGCGCCGTCTGCTGCTGGATCAGCTGCATGTAGCTCTGGGGCCGTGGGCCCTCGGGCGTCTGCTCGGACTCGGAGGGGTTGCTGTGGTCAGGGCTGCCGCTCGGGGCCCGCCGGAGCGCTAGCAGGTTCCTGCGGTTGGTCAGGCTGACCCTGCGGTGCTCCGGAGAGCGGTCTGCGGCGAGTGGCGTGCTGCGTGAACTCTCGGCCGTGTTATACGCACTCGAGCTGTCCTTGTCCGACTTCTCTGGACGCTTGCGGGGTCCCAGCTGATGTGCCTGCATGTAGGGATGGGTCTTGTTAAGGTTTTAACAGTATTACTACTCTTATCGGTAACTTATTACTCTTACCGATACGGATCGGTAACTTATTACTCTTATGATACTGCTTATCGGTAACTTATTACTCTTACCAATACTGCTTATTGGCAGTGATGGGAATAATGGCGTTATAAATAAACGGCGTTACTAACGGCGTTATTTTTTTCAGCAATGAATAATCAAACCAATTACTGTTTCCCCCGTTACAACGCCGTTACCGTTACTGACAATAAAATGCGGCGTTACTATAATTCATTATAAAATTATTAGAATTTTATTTTTCAGTTCATCTGAATGGATGCGCAGTGTTGCTGTATTTGACGTACCGTAAACTCGTGTGAAGGCGCACATCTCGCCGTTGCTTTGTCTCACACGCGCAAAGAAAGATACAGAGCGAGAGAATCTTACATAACAAATTGACATGCTACATGTAAACAATATTTGTTGTATTTTCCTGTCAAAATAATGGAGTTCCTTTGGAATTCTTCAGCTTTTAAGAACTGCCGGGTTCTCTGGTAGTGGGCGGAACTAATGCGCAAACGACAATCTCATTGGCTGGCGCTCACCTATTATCATCCCTGTCTTGATTTCAGCAAATCAATTCGAGCGACCGCAGACTACGTGATTAATATTCATGAACCCAGCAGCTCATTAATCCTTAGTGCGTTTTATAATGTTATTAGTAGTAGAATTCGTAGTAGTTTTGTTATCTTATCCCCCCCCCCTTTTTTTTAATAGAAACACTAAATGACAAACACTAAATAAGCACCACCGCCAGTCCTAAGTTCAGTCAAAATGACAAATATGCTTCCATAATTGGTTATTCTAATTACTAAAGTTCTATCATCATATAATGCTAAATTATCATAATATCATATTATAATGCTTGACTGACTGATGCTAAGTGTCAGTAGATAAATAGTGTAGATTAATGTACAATGTTTTATAATAATAATTTATTCTATTTTGTGTCTATTTCATTAATTTAACATATTTAAAATTGGGGGCATCCAAGTTATTTGACATTTGAATTTTTTTTTTAAAAAAGTAACGCAAAAGTTACTTTCCCTGGTAATTAGTTACTTTTCTAATGATGTAACTCAGTTACTAACTCAGTTAGTGTATTTGTGAGAAGTAACTAGTAACTATAACTAATTACTTTTTTTAACTAATGTGCCCAACACTGCTTATCGGTAACCGTATTTTTTTTTTTACTAGTGGGTGCAGGACACTATAGTTCATATGTGACCCTGGAGCACAAAAGCAGTCATAAGTAGCACAGGTATATTTGTAGCAATAGACAACAATACATTGTATGGGTCAAAGTTATCCATTTTTCTTTTATGCCAAAAATCATTAGGACATTAACTAAAGATCGTGTTCCATGAAGATATTTTGTAAATTGCCTACCATAAATGTATACAAATTTAATTTTTGATTAGTTATATGCATTGCTAAGAATTTCATTTGAACAACTTTAAATGCAATTTTCTCAATATTTAGATTTTTTTGCACCCTCAGATTCCAGATTTTCAAATAGTTATATCTCAGACAAATATTGTCCTATCCTAACAAACCATACATCAATGGAAAGGTTTTTTTTTTTTTTTTTTTATTCAGCTTTCAGATGATGTCAAAAAATTGACCCTTACGACTGGTTTTGTAGTCCAGGGTCACATTTATGTAAGTGAGGATAGCAAAATAAAGTAAACTGTGACATATTATATCCAAAAATTCTTCATACAGTGGACTACCAGTAAAATTTATAAACATTTTGGACCAAAAATTTGATTTGACACTTTGACCTGAGCATGTTTTGTTACATACCTTTCTATCAAAGTTATCTGACATTATCAAGATGAATTTGTTCTGAACACAGTTTAACTTGAGTTCTTCTCATATTAGTTTTAGTTAATAAAAAAAGTTTTAGGGCACTGGTGTTTTCAGCAGCTTAAAGTGGTTTTAAGTCAGTTATTTCTATCTTTTGTTGTAGTGTGTCAGTAGGAAATATCAGTTTACATTTCCAAACATTCATTTAACTATTAATTGTAATAATCCAGTGAGATTTTTGTTTGCTCCACACAGAGATCTGATCTGATCATCATCAGTCTGTCTGGAATGACATGAAGAAACAGAACAAACTGAGACAGACTAAATCCAGAAGAAATGTGGAGAACTGTGTCTCCAAGACGCTTCAAGAAACCTACCTGCAAAGCTCCTGAGGAACTCTGCTCAAGTGCACCGAGGGCAGAAGCTGCTTTAAACACAAAGGATGCTCACACCAAATGTTGATTTTGTTTAGTTAATAGAAGTTAATTGATAAAGAAAATCTATTTATGTCATTATTTGAGAAAGCTTCCTCATTTTACTAAAAGTGCCTAAAACTTTTAGGTTATAATACCATGCCTACCTTCATGATGCTCTGGCACTCCATCTGGATGCTGCGTAGCTCCTCGCTCAGCATCCGCAGCTCACGCTCCACACCGCTGCACTGGATGCTGCTGTAGAACAGGTCATACTCGCTGCCGTTACGGATCTGACACTTCAGCTCCAGCAGCTTCTCCGCTCCGTCCGCAGAGCTCCGGCTCGACAGACAGCGCGACAGCTGCTTCTGGATCTGAGCGAGGACAGTGTTCTCTGGGTCCATGCTCTTCTCCTGACTGTAGGAGCAGGACGCTGTGATGCTTTCCTCTTGAGTTGCTCTGGCCTGCGGGGAGATTCTGAGTGAGAATCAATCAAGCTAAACCTGAGACTTCATTAGTGAGTTTCTGTGTTCATTTGGGAGATGGTAGGAATGCATGATTATCTGCTTTTGTTTGAATGTTCAGATGGACTCATATGCAACAAGAAATGATTCAGAATGTGCATCTATCATCCTTTCATTTCTAACACAAGCAATGCACTGCAAAAAAAAAACGATTTTATAAGTATTTTTGTTTTTTAGTACTTATTATTGCTTGAGAGCAAGATCTGTTTTTTTTTTTTTTTTTTTTTTGAAAAATCAAAATTAAGTAAAGTTTATACTTCAAACAATAATAAATATTTGCCAGTGGGGCCAAAAAAAAATTCAAAATGAAAATCCAGTGACATATATTTGTTTTTGTTTTAAATATAAACTCTATAAACATATTTTTGATATTTCTTGTTAGAAAAACAAGATTTTATATCTTCTGTAATTTTGTTTAAACTTGTAAACTTGTAATTTTGCAAATAAATGAATAAATATATTTCAAATATTTAAATTTCCTAGTATATATATATATATATATATATATATATATATATATATATATATATATATATATACACACACTAGGAAATTTAAAACTAAATTAAAACCATTAAAAAAACTGTTTTGTTACTTGCAATTAAATTAATATTAACTGAAATAAAATCAAATGAAATATTAAAAACTTATATATTTTATTTCAGCTACTGAAATAAAAATTAATAAAAGCTATGTAGTCATTTTATGAAAAAATAAAAACTACTGAAAATGAGAAAAACAAGCATTACTTAAACTTTAAGTAAAATGAACATGAAAGCAGAAAACAAAAAAATAACTAATTCAAAATACTAAAATATTATAGTTTGTTATTATTTTGAATAGGATTTTATTTATATATTTTTTGTTTTCACTTTAATTTTAAATAAAATTTTAGTAATTTTGTTGTCATTTGTAGTTTTATTTAAACTAGTCTATGCTATTTATTCATTTTTATTTATCAGTTTTAATTGAATTCAACAAAAATGAGAGATGTTGCCTTGGCAGCTAGCTAAAATAAGTGTACATTTTTTCCAGCATGAACATTTTAAAAGAAACCAGAGTTTACAGCTTAAGTACGTGATGATTGTTCCTGGCAGATGTTGGTTTCTCTGACCTTCTCGTCTTCCTCTCGAGCCGCTCTCTTCATCTCCTCCTCCTCCTCCTCTCTCCTCTGCTCCTCCAGCATTTCCATCTTCAGCTCCTCTAAGAACTCGCTGTGCTCGTCATCCAGCCACGGCTCCTGAAGAGCATGCATACAGAAGATCAAGCTCTTACTGGTGACATTACATTACGAGCTTTGTGAAGTCAGTGTGAGTTCAGCTTCATCTGAACAATCAAACAAACATGTCAGATTCCCGACTCGTTATCCTGAAGCCCGATCCAGCGATCTGTCAGTGTTACCATGGAAACGGGAATCTGACTGTTCACTCCCATGATGCACTGCGAGTGATGTAACTGGATCAGCTGCTCTAACACAGCCAGGGAACACGTTTAGTTCATAAAAAACATTGACAGAATGTTGTTTTGAAGTGTTTCTAAAACATTAAAATGTTCAGTTTTCCTGTCGTGGTTATTACGTTATTTAAACATCATAAAAACTTTTCTTACGTCATTCTACTAACTTGAGTTTCATTCAAAATATAACGTTATTTCAACATTTTTTTTCATATTCCAAGAGCATTAAAATGTCCAGTTTTCTTGTGATTAGAACGTTATTTAAAGATTAAAATGTGTCTTACAATGTTCTACTAATTTCATTTTCACCCAAAATATAACAGCATTTATTTATTCTAAGAAATCATGAAAATGTACTAAAAATCAACATTTTAGTATCACTGAGGTACTATAATAGTTTATTTTTATTTTGTATATATATATATTACACCTCTGTTTTCGTTTTTTCATAAGTTTGCATAGACACTTATGTGAAACTTATGTGTGTGTGTGAGTGTGTTTGTTTGTTTGTGTGTGTTTGTTTGTGAGTGTGTTTTTGTGTGTGTGTGTGTGTGCGTGTTTGTGAGTGTGTGTGTGTGTGTGTGTGTGTGTGTGAGTGTTAGTGTGTGCGTGTGTGTGTACCTGTATTTCTGGCCTTGCGACCAGCAGCACAATATTCCTGCATTCTTCATTCGAGAGAACGGCCACTGCTTCCTGTCTGTCCTGAACATCCCGCCCATTTATCTGTCAATCACACACATCAGCCAATGAGACGCAGTGTTACATTACTACACTGTGAGAAATGACGTTCTTACTCAGTATTGTTGTCTTGTTTTCCTGTACAAATATCTAAACATTCCTAAAACAATACACATTTACTGGAGATGCAAAATGACATTAGATAATAAATAATGATAATAATAATAATAATTAAAATTAAGTGAGTTTTTGCTGAAAACAGTGGGGTCAGAAAAATTTATTCATATAATTCTTAATTCAAAGGGGAAACAAGATTATATTTCTGTCCCCACTGGTAGATACTTATTTCTTGTTTTTAGCAAAAAAAATAAAAAATAAATAAATAAATAAAAATCACTGATTTATTTATTTATTTGTAGCATTGACGTGTCTTGATTTAAGAATGTTTAGATATTTGTACTGGAAAGCAAGACAATTTTTTGCAGTGTATGGTAAACTCCAATCAATTAATCAATCAATCAATCAATATCAATATATATATATATATATATATATATATATATATATATCAAAATATATCTAAACATTTTTAAATCAAGATGCATTTACTTATTAACCTAATTTATTTAGTCTTGTTTTCTGAAAAATTATCAAAATTAACTTTATGCTTAAAACAAGTACAAATATCTACCAATGGGGTCAAAAATAATTATCTTGTTTTCCCTTTGAATTTGCATTCTTTTTCGGACCCAATTGGCGCATATTTGTTTTCTTATTTTAAGCAAAAACTCACTTAATTTTGATTTTCAGTAATTTTGCATCTCCAGTAAATGTATCTTGATTTATGAGTGTTTTAATATTTGTACAGGAAAACAAGACAAAAATACTAAAGAAGAAAAATAATTTTTTGCAACTCGTGGCAACATCTGTATTTTTTCATCTTTAAGTTTTTGAGTTTGATTTGTTGCTGCAGAATCAGCACGTGATCCTGAGGCGTGTGAGATCACAGATGATTTTATTGGGAAGCACAGAATCCGTGGAGAGGGTCTCAGAAACACCTCAGGATGTTTTCCTGAGCATCAGACCGCAGCTAAAAATACACCGGCATCAGAGTAACGATCCTGACAGGACCCCTGCTCTCCCTCAGGTCCTGTAGCTGACAGTGTAATGTGCTGCTGTTGAACTCAATGAGCCACTCGATGCAGACAATAGCAACACAGAGTTAATGAGTGAAAGGTGAAGTTACCTGTAAAATACGGTCGCCTTCTCGGATTCGACCATCTCGTGCAGCAATGCTGTTCGGCTCGATCTGAGAATCAAAGCAGAAGGAAAACCCATGCATTAAGAGCCGGGGGTGAAAACTTTTGAACAGAATGGAGATGTATATTTTTTTTATTTTACCTAAATATCATATTTTTTCCATTTAGTACTGCCCTTCAGAAGCTTCAGAAGACAGTTACATGTTTCCCAGAAGATAAAATAAGTTAAATTTACCCTGAACTTCAAATTCAAAAGTTTTCACCCCCTGGCTCTTAATGCATGTTTTTTCCTTCTGGAGCATCAGTGAGCGTTTGAACCTTCTGTAATACCTGCATATGAGTCCTTCAGTTGTCCTCAGTGTGAAAAGATGGATCTCAAAATAATACAGTCATAGCTGGAAAGGGTTCAAATACACAAAAATGCTGGAAAACCAAAGAATTTGTGGGTCCTGAAGGATTTTTCTGAAGAACAGCAGGCAGTTTAACTGTTCAGGATAAACAAGGGACTCATGAACAACTATCACTAAACAAAAAAAACACAGCTGTGGATCATTCAGGGAACAACACAGTATTAAGAATCAAGGGGATGTAAACTTTTGAACGGGGTCACTTTTATAAATTAAATTATTATTTTCTCATGTAGACTATATGTAAACATCTTTGATGTGAAATATCCTATTCAGGTCAGTACTAAATAAACGACATGCATTTTGAATGATCCCTCTTATTTTGGTAAAATAATTAACATTTTGCAGATTCTGAAAGGAGAATAAAACTTTTGACCTCAACTGTATATATATATATATATATATACACACACACACACACACACACACATATATATACACACATATATACAAAAACAAATGTCTTGTTTTCCACAAAAAATAAATAAATACAAAATTATATATATATATATATATATATATATATATATATATATATATATATATATATATATATATATATATATATATATATTATCACTGAGTTATAGTGAGTATTAGTTTTTTTTATTAATATTCTTTTCATTTTAATTTTAGATAAAGTTTTAGTAATTTTATGTTTTTGTCATTTTTATTTTTGTATTTTTTTTCAAATATGTTTATATAGCTTTTAATAATTTTTATTTCAGTTTTAGTTATTTTAGTACATCGAGCACTACATTTACAAACTAAATAAACATTAGATTTATTTATTTATTTTATTTCAGTTAACGTTTATTTCAAGTAACAAAATATTTTTTAAATAGTTTTACATCTGACAAACATCTGCCGTTGAGCTCACACTTATTTTTCTGAGCCCACTGGCAGACATTTGTTCTTGTTTTAAGTATAAACACTTCATTTTGGTCAGATTTTCAGAAAACATCTTAACATCTGAAGTAATTCTGCTTCTCCAGTAAATGTATCTTAATTTAAAAATGTTTAGATATTTATACTAGAAAAAAAAGTCAAAAATACAGAGTAAAGAAATCATGTTTTTGCAGTGTAAGTAGCATTACGTCATTCGCAGTCTCTGATTGGTGGAATTTGTTTCACAGAATCATGGGTAATGTAGTTTTTCAGTAGGAATTCTGCTGTTAAACACAATTCTTTAGAAACAACTGATGGCCTTAATGGAAGCTTATATCATCGATTAACAACCTCTAGGTCTTCTTTAAAGACTCCTATGGAGAAAATAAATGGGATTTTTACTCCTAGAGCCGACTGCTGTGCTTTATGGAGACGCATCCTTTAACAGCCAATCAATGACTGTCTGAACCGTCCAATCAGAGTTGAGTTGAGTAGAGTTGAGTTGTCATAGTGAGCATCTAAGTAATGAATGAACAGTGCGTTTCATCTTTCTCTTCTGTCTGGTGTAACGGGCCGTTCATCACGGCAGCGCTGTAATATCACTGATATCACGCTCTCTGCTCTTCAATTTTATGGAGTGGAGATTTTAATAAGCCTGTAAGCGCTGACGGGTCTGTATTCACTCGCACACGATGAATCTGAGACGACTTCTAATGAAGCCCAGAACACAAACACTGACTGAAACACCAGATATTACTCTCTATATGTGTGTATATCAGTCTAATATGCTGCTCGAGAAACATTTCTGATTATTATCAATGTTGAAAACAGTTGTGCTGCCCAGTATTTTTGTGGAAACCGTGATACATTTTATTTTTCAGGATTCACAGATGAATAGAAAGCTCAAAAGTACAGCATTTATTTGAAATAGAAATCTTTTGGAACATTATATATGCCTTTACTGTAACTTTTGATCAATTTAATGCATCCTTGATGCATAAAAGCATTTTTTTTAATGGTAGTGTATCACAGTTTCTACAGAAATATTGAGCAGCACAACTGTTTTCAACATTGATAACAATCAGAAATGTTTCTTGAGCAGCAAATCAGCATATTAGAATGATTTCTGAAGGATCATGTGACTCTGAAGACTGGAGTAATGATGCTGAAAATACAGCTTTGATCACAGAAATAAATTATAGTTTAACAGATATTCACCTAGAAAACAGATATTTTGAATTGTAATAATATTTCACTATTTTTAATATGTTTTTAATAAAATAAATTCAGCCTTGGTGAGCAGAAGAGACTTCTTTCATAAAAAATGTTAAAATCTTGGTTGTACAGATGTATATAGACCGGGGCTAGTTGTCACACACTCCATATCCCAGCAACTATCAGATTTTGTTATTTTGTTCATTTAGATTGTATTTCATGTACTTTTTTAAATTAACAAAAGCAGGATCATCCCACTGTGACAACTTACCCCATATGCTGTAACAACATGCCCCGCTGTAGAGCTCAAAGTGTGTTAAAATGTTTGAATGTTTTCAATACCAATATAAATATTCAAAAGCTTGATTTTCCTACAATGAAGACTTCAAAGTTTGTGTCAATCAACAGAAACTGGCTTCAAAATTCACCAGAGCGAAGTGTGACAACTAGCCCCGGTGACTCTTACATAGTAAATGAATTCATAATTCAGTATCAAAGACATTTTAAAGGGTTTTATGATCAAATGTAAGACTTTGTGATTAAAACTACATCTGAGTGTTACGTATGAGTGTTCATGTCGCTCTAATGAAGATTTATAACCAATCATTTTTAATTCCTATATGGGGACAAACTATGAAACAAACATGTTTAATATTGATATCAGGAGAGGAGCATCAAACCAAGCGTCTCTTGAGATGAGTGCATGTTTGCTTTGGTTCCTGGAGCTCGTGTGCAGTCAGTGTCTGATGATTGAGGCGGTGGACAGAAGCGTGTGTGTGAGTGGTGTTTGTGGTGTACCTCGCTGATGTAGATGGCGAGGTCCTCCTCCTCGTCTGTCCTGTAGCACAGCGTGAGTCCCAGCTTCTCCTGACTGCTCAGTCGCCGCAGCTCAACCTCCTGCAGAGACAAGAGACCCCCTGCATCTCTATCAGATACACAAGACCTGATGCGTCTCTATCAGATACGTGGCTTCATCACAGATAAAGAGCTCTTATTACACATAGTAAAAATGTTCTTGATATTAATAGATGATGCTAACCCTGGAACAACATATAAAACTACCTAATTCTGCTTAATCGCAAAGATAATAGCAACATATAATCATTGCAGTTAATAGTGTTGAACTTGAATTGAATTAATATGGAGTTTTGCATGGATTGTCTTTGGTCTAAAGATGCTTTAATATCACCAATGTTAAAGCTGCATCAGTGAAGATGACTCCACTGAAAAAAAAAAATAGTGCAGTGGATTTATTTTAAGATGTTTTTATTTTTATTTATTTATTTATTTATTTTTTTGGATATAGGACTTACTTTAAAGGTTTTTTTTTTTTTTTTTCCCCTTTTTTAAACAATTTTTTGTATTTTTGGTATAATTTTTTGATGTAGGATTTAGCCATTTTAAAACAATTTCGAACAATTTTAAAACATTTTTAAAGTAATTGTTTGGTGCAGGATTTACTTGAAACTTTTTTTTTATTATTTTTGAATTTTTTAAAGTTTTTTGTTTATTTATTATTATGTTTTGGTGTAGGATTTACTTTAAAATTACTTTTAATTTTCTGGTGTAGTTTTAAACAATAAATACATTTTCACTAAATTTGCTAGTAAATATCACAAATAATTACAAAGAAATAGCAAGTATCACATTAAACTTGACATTCTGAAGTAGAAAGACTGAAATAGTATCTTATGACTATCAGCATTTTAAAACATACTACAATAAACTTTATTTTATTTACAACAAAGATTTACATGTTTGTTTTAAAGCAAGATTTACATGTTTTATATCTTTTAAATAAAAACATCAATTTTGACTAAACTTTGGGGCCATTTTTATGTTCAAAAAAAAAAAAAAAAAAAAAAAATATATATATATATATATATTATATATATATATATATATATATTTTTTTTTTAAATTATATTTCATGTTGTTAATGTTCCATAGAAAGATGAAACATCCTGAAAATAGAAATAATATAATATAATATAATAATAAAAGTAGAAGTCAACTCTTCACATTTCCCAG
This sequence comes from Spinibarbus caldwelli, assembly GCA_039654775.1. NCBI lineage: Eukaryota > Metazoa > Chordata > Actinopteri > Cypriniformes > Cyprinidae > Spinibarbus > Spinibarbus caldwelli. The sequence continues at coordinate 1,592,398 of CM077264.1, forward strand.
TTTCCCAGCACGTCAAACACTGATCAGCGCTTTGAAGCCTCTTCTGAGGAAATCTGTCCATTTATTATGCGCAAGACTGATGTTTATTTTGTAAATAAGTTTGTAATAATGTTAATGAGTATTCATTTATTCAGTCGCTGTGAATCCCACGATACAGATGATGAAAAATTCATGCGAGTTTCAGTGAGGAAAAACTGGAGAATCACTGACAACACAAGCTCAATAAATCAAACAAACAATCAGATCAGAGACAATCAGAGTCCTTTCAGTCAGCAAAACCTCTTCAGGTTCAGCAAACGAAGCACAAACAGGACGTCCCCGCAGGTGAAATCACGCATGGCTAGCGCTCAGGATCACGCAGGAGTCACAGAATCATTATTTCATCTGCAGACGTCCAGCGGCTGAATGATCACACGCCTCGCAGAAAAACCTCCAGGAAAAATGGTGTAAGGTTTACTTTGAAACATTTTTGTGTGCATTGTTTATAGAATTTACTTTATTTATTTATTTTGTGTGTGTGTAATTATTTTTGGATCTGCTTAAATTTTTTTGGTGTAATTTCATTCATTTGGTGTAAGATTTAAATTAAATAATTTAATTTTTTGGTTTTGTTGTAATGTTTCTGGTGTAGAATTTACTTTAAACATTTTTATATATTTATTTATTTAGGTGTAATTTTTTGGTGCAAGATTTAAATTAAACAATTTTATTTATTTATTTTGTTGTAATGTTTTGTGTTTAATTTACTGTAAACTACTTATTTTGGTGGGGGTTTTTTTTTTGTTTTGTTTTTTGGTGTAGGACTTACTTTAAACAAAGAAACAAAAAATAAATAAATAGATTTTCACAAAAATATTGCTACTATATTTCAGAAATAATGATAAAGAAACCGCAAACATCAAACTGAATTCAATGTGAAATTTTAAAGCAGAAAGACTGCAATAGCATTTTCTCATATAACATGTTTTTGGGGTCACGCAGGAGTCAGAGGATCCATATTTCATCCGCAGACGTCCAGCGGCTGAATAATTACACGCTTCACAGAAAACCCTCCAGAACAGAAGAGCAGAAACACGCAGAGAGTCTGACAGAAACACCTGCAGCGGTGACTCAAACACAGCACCAGACTCCTCCAGACGAGCCTCAGATCGCACACAGAGTATCAGTTGTGTGTGTGAATGTACTTCAGACCTGTGTTAAGTGGCGGTGCTTCAGTGCTGTTTGCTTCCTCAAGCATTAAATCACACACTGTAATATGATCAGAGCTCAAGACTGAAGCGTGAAGATCGCAGTCTAATATATTACACCTGCTCTGTGTTAATGACTACAGACAGAACACAAATACACACACAAACCTCCTGTGAGGAGCACACACACCTTCAGATATTATATGTGACCCTGCACCACAAAACCAGTCATAAGGGTCAATTTTTTAAAAATCTGAATAAATAAGCTTTCCATTGATGTATGGTTTGTTAGGATAGGACAATATTTGGCTGAGATACAACTATTTGAAAATCTGGAATATGAGGGTGCAAAAAAATCTAAATATTGAGAAAATCTCCTTTAAAGTTGTCCAAATGAAGTTCTTAGCAATGCATATTACTAATCAGAAATTAAGTTTTGATATATTTATGGTAATAAATTTACAAAATATCTTCATGGAGCATGATCTTTATTTAATATCCTAATGATTTTTGGCATAAAAGAAAAATGGATAATTTTGACCCATACAATGTATTGTTGGCTATTGCTACAAATATACCTGTGCTACTTATGACTGCTTTTGTGCTCCAGGGTCATATATTACATATGTTTGTGCATTTGGTGGACACTTTTATCTAAAGCGACTTCCATTGCATTCATACATACAAAAGAATCAAACCTGCTCCTTCCCACAATGCCTCTGGCCTAAATTCAGACTCACTTCAGTGTGAGTTTATCATCATCCACAGCTCATCTATGCTTGTGACGCTCCAGAGAAAGTTGATGAGATCATCTGTCATCATCCGTCAGTGACAAATGAAGCTGATAAACGTGACAGTCATCAAAACCTCTCGTTACAGGAGACTCATTAAACACACGCTTCTCACTCTCAGCTCTGATTGGATTAGGAGCGTTCTGGATTGCATTAACAGTTTAATGAAAAATAAAATTCTTACTTGGTATTTTTTGTCTTGTTTTCCAGTACATTCTCAAATCCACATACATTTACAGAAGCAAAATGAATCAAAATTAAATGAGTTTATGCTTAAAACAAATACAAACATCTGCCAATGGGCTCAGAAAACTAACCTTGCATTGGCAGACATTTGTTCTTGTTTTAAACAAAACTCACTCATTTAATGCATTGTTCAAAGTAACTCTCTTCTGAAGTAAATGTATCTTGATATTTCTACTGGAAAAAAAATACAGTGTTTTCTGGCTTTGTCTCTTCTTTCTGCTGTGTAACTATTGATTAAACATTAGTGCCTTTTATCACACTGCTTCTGAAACATTTTAGCTGATGTTCATCTAACATTTTTCAAACGTTTCTACTTGTTACAAAAAGTTCAGAGAATATTCAAAAGTAACGTTCCCATAACGTTTGAAAATTATTAATGGAATGTTCCTTTAATGCTCGCATCGCCAAGAAAATTTTTTTAAAACATTAAAAAAAAAAAAAAAACACTGGACATTTTGAACATTCAGAAATAACGTTTTCATAACTTGATAAAATATTATCAAAATTATTTAGAACATATTTTTGTTCTCTGGTCTTAAATTACGCTCTTGAAACATTACCACAGAAACATTATGTAAACAACAATTTGTGAAATGTTATTTCTCTGAAACATTTTACTCAGACAATTATGTAGCAATGTTTTTTTAAATGTTACAAGTTGCTTCGCAACATTCAGAGAACATTATGTAACATTCGCATGTTTGCAAAATCCTAAAATGGAATGTTCCTTTAACATTCACATAATTAAAAAACATTTTGAACATTCAAAGAACATTCATAAATATGACCCTGGAGCACAAAAGCAGTCATAAGTAGCACAGGTATATTTGTAGCAATAGCCAACAATACATTGTATGGGTCAAAATTATCCATTTTTCTTTTATGCCAAAAATCATTAGGATATTAAGTAAAGATCATGTTCCATTAAGATATTTAGTACATTTCTTACTGCAAATACATCAAAGCGTAATTTTTGATTAGTAATATGCATTGCTAAGAACTTCATTTGGACAACTTTAAAGGAGATTTTCTCAATATTTAAATTTTTTTGCACCCTCAGATTCCAGATTTTCAAATAGTTGAATCTCAGCCAAATATTGTCCTATCCTAACAAACCATACATCAATGGAAAGCTTGTTTATTCAGCAGTTTGCATAATGTTGGCAAAGCGTTCTCAGAGTCAGCACATATTTTTGTCAGCTGGGATCAGCCTCACACTGTTATTGCTTCAGTACATCTGGGATCAAACTGGAGTTTAAAGGGTGTCGTGTGAATTAATGGTGTGTTTTTCATAAACTCCTCACTGATTTGGGCTCATGAGCAGTGAAAAAACAGCCCTGTGGGTTCATGTGAGTACTCCATCAGCAGACGCCTGCGGGACACACTCACACTCTTACGGGCGAGACGCTGCTCTGATTGGGACGGCCCCGGGGAACATCAGCTGTTATTAATGAAGGAATCTCACCTCGTACTCAAAGTCATCGGTCCTCTCGGCGTCCGCCGCAATGTTGGAGAGATACTCACTGCCCTCGAAGTACTCCTGATCCATCGTGTGCAGAGAGTGACAGCTGACCAGAGAACAAACACAGATCTGATTAACATCATCTGAGAGATACACACACAACTCAGATTGATATGCATTTGTGCAAGCAGCCTGCTATATTGTTTCCACCACAAGACAATTCAGACACAATGCAGACATTGTTTCTCGCAGTTCTGAGTACTGTGTGATAAAAACTCAGAATTGGGAAGTATAAACTTGAACAAACGTCAGAAATGTGAGATAAAAAGTCTCAATTACCTTTACTTATTTATTATTTATTTATTTTTACCCTTTGCAGAAACAAAAAAGAGTTTTCTGAGTTTCTGCAATTCTGTTTATGTCTTGCATTTTTGACGTTTTTCTCATAATTGTGAGTTTGAATCTCGCAATTCTGAGTTTATATCTCACAATTCAGACTTTTTTCTCAGAATTGTGAAAAAAGAGTTGTGAATTGTGAGTTAAAAAAAATAGGTGCAATTACCTTTTTTAATTTAATATGTGTCAGAAGCAAAAAACAGAACTGCAAGATGTACTCATAATTCAGAGAATAAAGTCAGACCTGCGTGATTATAAACTCAGAAATGCAAGAAAGTCAGAATTCTGAATTTATATCTTGCATTTCTGATGTTTTTCTCTCACAATTCAGCCTTTTTTTCTCCAAATTGCAGCAGAAAAAAAGTCAGAACTGTCAGTTAAAAGTCACAATTACCTTTTTATTTTATTTTATTTTTAATTCAATGCCGGAAACAAAAAACAGAATTGCAACATTAAAACTCTAAAAAGTCTAAATTGTTAGATAAAAAGTTTAAAAGTAAACGTAAAAGATTAAAAGTATAAAATATTTTTATTCTGTGGCAGAAACAAGCTTCCATAGCTGTAGTTATCTCATTGATTTACATTACAAGCATCAGAGTTTCATCATATATCAGCATCTGCAGAAAACTGCATGTGTTTGGCTCAGTTTGAGTCTCTGAATAAAACTGAGCTGTTTTTCCTTCATATTCTTATTATATTATACTATATGAACCCTAATAGTCTGATGAGTCTAATACGATACTCAACATAAAACACATGCAGACTAAAGTCTCAGAAAAAAGCTCAACCATGTCTCTTAACTCACTGCAATAGTGTTTGATATTAGTGTGTCGTTAAACTAATGAAGTGATCACAATTAATTGCATCCAAAATAAGTTTTTGTTCACTTAGTATGTGTGTGTACTCTCTATATTTATTATGTATATATAAATACACACACATGCATGTATATATTTAAGAAAAATATGTTTACATATTAAATATATTTATATATAATATAAATTATATGAATATATAAATATATGCATGTAAATACATGTACATATTTTCAAAATATATACTGTATGTGTGTGTATTTATATATATATGTATACATAATAAATATACACAGTACACACAGATATATTAAGTAAGTAAAAACTTTTATTTTGGAAGCGATTAATCGCTTCAACACACAAATATTGAGTGACGTTGTCAATTCCTCACTAATTTTATTGATATTTCTGGTAGTACATTAATTTGTATTTTTTTTTTATCAACGGTTTTCTAGCTTCATCTGCCATTTTGGATGGATTTTTCTTTTCTTTTCAGAAAGTTAGTTAATGCATTCTGGAATTACCTTCATCTGCGGACATGCAATGACTCTGAATCAATCGAGTCTGAATCAGCCGTTTCATAACACTAGTCTGTTCTGAACTCGAGTGTTTCATCGTGAATCTGTTTTACACTGATTCATCCCAGCAAACAAAAATATCTGACCCTGGAGCACAAAAGCAGTCATAAGTAGCACGGGTATATTTGTAGCAATAGCCAACAATACATTGTATGGCTCAAAATTATCCATTTTTTTTTTATGCCAAAAATCATTAGGATGTTAAGTAAAGATCATGTTCCATGAAGATATTTAGTAAATTTCCGACTGTAAATATATCAAAACTTAATTTTTGATTAGTAATATGCATTGCTAAGAACTTCATTTGGACAACTTTAAAGGAGATTTTCTCAATATTTAGATTTTTTTTGCACCAGATTTTCAAATAGTTGCATCTCCAAATATTGTCCTATCCTAACAAACCATACATCAATGGAAAGCTGATTTATTCAGCTTTCAGATGATGAATAAATCTCTATTTCAAAAAATTGACCCTTATGACTGGTTTTGTGGTCCAGAGTCACACTTGTTCTAAGAACATTTGACATTATGACATTCTGAAACCAGTAGTGAGTAATAATGTTAAAAAAATAAAAAAATAAAATGTTTCATGAACGCTACATAAATATCATTTTTGTGTTGTTTTGTGAATTCCCAGCTAAAACAACTATATCATGAGATACACCAATAAAATGCTATAAAACCTCTCATTGCACAAAGAGTTCCGGAGCTCTATATATGTGTTCAGGGAGAGCGACGGGGTCACATGTGGAGAAGAACAATGGAGAAGCGCAGGAGGCGGTGAAGAACGAGCGCAGAGACTGCAGATGTCATAAACACACATCATGCATCTTCAGTAGAGACGAGAATAGAATTGTGCATCAGAAGAAATGAAGCTCCTGTCATGAGCAGCTGCTCAGAGTCTAATTCATCTCTATAAATCTGGTCTGCTGTCTCTGCGTGACTCGCGTGTCTGTGTTTTCCTGAGGCTGTGCTGAAATGTAATCTGTGCTTGTGCACACACAGCTGATCGTGTTCATTAGCATGAGCGAGCGTCTCAAACGCCTCAGATCCGGTTTCTCGACAGTCAGGTGGGTTTATGATCTGCGGTTTATGGTTTGTTGACTCTATAAAGCTGATCAAACCAGCCTGATCCCGACTGGATTCAGATCCACTGGAAGAGAATTTCAGTTGGAGTGACAGGAAGAGTAATTTACTGAACTGCAGTTCAAAGGAATCTATCTCTTTCCATCCATCCATCCATCCATCTATCTATCTATCTCTTTCCATCCATCCATCTATCTATCTATCTCTTTCCATCCATCCATCCATCTATCTATCTATCTATCTATCTCTTTCCATCCATCCATCCATCCATCTATCTATCTATCTCTTTCCATCCATCCATCTATCTATCTATCTCTTTCCATCCATCCATCCATCCATCTATCTATCTATCTATCTATCTATCTATCTATCTATCTATCTATCTATCTATCTCTTTCCATCCATCCATCCATCCATCCATCTATCTATCTCTTTCCATCCATCCATCCATCCATCCATCTATCTATCTATCTATCTCTTTCCATCCATCCATCTATCTATCTATCTCTTTCCATCCATCCATCCATCCATCCATCTATCTATCTATCTATCCATCTATCTATCTATCTATCTATCTATCTATCTATCTATCTATCTATCTATCTATCTATCTATCTATCTATCTATCTATCTCTTTCCATCCATCCATCTATCTATCTATCTATCTATCTATCTATCTATCTATCTATCTATCTATCTATCTATCTATCTATCTCTTTCCATCCATCCATCCATCCAAATGGCAAATAGTTAATAAGGGTGAGATTACTGTAAATTATTCCTGAATAATTCATATTTCCAGGCACTATTACAACAACAACAACATTCACAGAGAATCTCTCTTGTCTCTTTTGTCTGGAAGAACAAAGGAATTCAAAAAGTGCACATCAGCATGCGACGCACCAAAGGGAATTTAGAAACAAAACGTGGATCTTGAGCGGGTGACAATAGACTATGAATTATCAACGGGCCATTGTGTGGCATTAATTACCTCCCTAACACCCTCTCTGCGCCTCAGACGCTTTCAATTAATTTCCCAGCATCCACTGCAGCCGAACGTCCGTCTCCTGAGGAGAAACCCAGATACTCCTCATGCTAAACTTTACCTCCTTTCTCCTCAGACACCAACTGCACAACAAAAGATAATCCAGCAAACCAGCGCTGTAGTTTTCTGCAGTGTTTTCGAGGAAAACCTATGAGACCCTCCCAGCTGACAGGGAATGTCCTCGCAACTTTCACTCACGGGTTCTAAAAGTTATTTGAATGTTAGGACTAAGCATTCCTACAGTAACGTTTATGAAACATTCTTATAACTTTATAAATATTTGATAAACGTTCTCATAACATTGAGAGAAAACGTTCTGAGATCAACATTCTTAAAATGTCCTTAAGATGTTACTTGTTCTTAAACATTCTATGAAATGTTTTTATAACCTTTATATAACATTCTAAACACAACAAGAAAACCCAACATTTTAATGGTCTTAAAATATTAAAAATAAACATTCAAATAATGCAATATTTTGGGTGAAAAAGTTAGTAGAACGTTCTAAGAAAATTTTGTAACCTTTAAATAATGTTCTAATCACAACAAGAAAATTGGACATTTTAACATTCTTAGAATACAAAAAGAGCACTTAAGGAACGTTTCTGTAACTAAATAACATTCTCATGACAAGAAATCTGGACATTTTAACATTTGTTGAATAGTAAAAAAAAGAAAAGAAAAAAAAGAAAGAAGGAACGTTCAAGTAACGTTATATATTTTGTGTAAAAATAAAGTTAGCAGAAAGTTCCAAAAAATGCTTTTGTAAACTTTAAATAACACTCTAATCACAACAAAAAAACTAGAAACGTTTTTAGAATATTTAATAATACAATAATAATATTTAATAATAAATATATAAACAACATTATATTTTAGGTGAAAACAAAGTTAGTAGAGTGTTGTCAGAAACATTTTTGTAACCTTTAAATAGCATTATAATCAGGAAAATTGGACATTTCAACATTCTTAGTATATCAAAAATAAACGATAGAATGGCACTATATTTTGGAAGAAAATAGTGCTAGAATGTTGTAAGAAATGTTTTAGTCACCTTTAAATAACATTAAAACCATGACAAGAAAACTGGACATTTCAACAAGTAAATGTTCCAATAATGTTATATTTTGGGGAAAAACATTAGTAAATAAAGGTAGTAGAATGCTGTAAGAATTGTTTTTGTAACCTTTAGACAACGTTACCAAACAAAATGTAAATATTATTATTTCTCACTGATGTATTAAAATAACTAATGCTAGAAATTAGTGCTGTCAAACAATTAACCACGATTAATCGCATTCAAAATAAAAGTTTTTGTTTACATAATATATGTGTGTACTGTGTATATTTACTATGTGTATATAAATATACACGCACATGCATATAAATATAAATTATATGAATATATACATGTATGTATATATATACATACATTTAGCAGACGCTTTTATCCAAAGCGACTTACATGGCATTCAAGTTACAGTTTTTACATTTTATCAGCTCTTGCTTTCCCTGGGAATCGAACCCATGATCTTGGCGTTGCTAGCGCCACGCTCTACTATTTGAGCTACATGTAAATATTTTGAAAATATATATTGTATGTGTGTGTATTTATATATACATAATAAATATACACAGTACACACACATATATTATGTAAACAAACCAAATCACATATATTATGTTTTACAACCCAAATTCTGGAAATGTTGGGACGTTTTTTAAATTTGAATAAAATGAAAACTAAAAGGCTGTCAAATCACATGAGACAATATTTTATTCACAATAGAACATAGATAACATAAATGTTTAATCTGAGAAATTTTACACTTTTATCCACTAAATGAGCTCATTTCAAATTTGATGCCTGCTACAGGTCTCAAGATAGTTGGCATGGGGGCAACAAAGGGCTGAAAAAGCAAGAAATTTTGAAAAGATTCAGCTGGGAGAACATCTAGCAACTAATTAAGTTAATTGACATTAGGTCTGTAACATGATTAGCTATAAAAGGTGTAGTGAATTTTGCTTTCGCCAACCTAAGGAGGCGAAATAGTGTAGTGATGTGTACTCACGTCACAGGTGACGTTATGATTTTTGGATCACGTGTCACTTAAGGTGTGGTTAGGAGTACATCACATAAGAAAGATTGGTGGGATACCTAACTTGTAGAACCTTACTGCATTATCAACACAAGGAAGACACAAGTGTAATAAAATAAATTTTATTAACAAAAGATAGACAAGAGTAATCAACAACTACTAAATGAATACCATGAATGAAAAATGAATAAATTGCATAAGATGCATAAAATGCAAGTGATTATGTTGGATTTTGCTATGTCAGAGCTACGTTATCTGTAAAGATAATCTGTTGCTACTCTGAAACAAGTAAGGTGAAGAACCTTATTATGCATCAAACAAATACATGAAAGATTTGCTATAAACTGCAATCAGCTATATAACATCTAATGTCAATTAGAAAAATCATATACTGATAATACACAACAATGCCAAGGTCTCTGGAAGAGGTTTGGATAGGTGATAGTTACGTTCTCTGTGGGTGAGTGAGCAGTCCGGTGGCAGTGACTTCATTCACTGGTTGTGCTGGTAACAATGCAGTGGAGAAAGGAGCAGAGATCCGTTTCGACAGCCTTGAACACAAAGCGCTGGAGGATACTGATCTCCTGGAGCACCAAAGAGTCCTAAAATCTGGAACACGCAGATGTGACCCTGAAGTAGGTGCAGAAGGTCCTTAGCCTGGAAAACGCAAGCAAAGGTACCTTGGAGTGAAGGTTTGCTCTCCGGAGCTTAACCTTTTTGCAAATGTCTGTGTGTCTTCTGACTCTCTGGGCTAGAGACTCAGAATTTGGTCGATCCGCTTTGTCTCTCTAGGATGGAGACTCAGGATGTGCTGCATCTGCTGTTGTCTCGCTGGACGAAGACTCTGAATGAAGTCTGAACATAGATTATCTCTTTCCTCGCAGACTGGAGGCACAGAACGTGGTCGTATTGTGGTGTCTCTGTTGGTGTCTCCTGGACGTGCCAGAGACTCAGAACTGGTTGATCTGTTAGTGTCTCACCCTTGCAGGCCGGAGACTCAAATCCAGAAGTATCTGTTAACGTCTTTTCCATTGCAGTACTCAGACTCAGAACGAATGTGTCTGTTACTGTCCCTTCCCTTACGGAACTCAGACTCAGAACGGGTTGTTTCTGTTGCTGCCTTCCCAGTAACAGGACTCAGACTCAGAACGGGGGTATCGGATGCTCTGTTACTGTCCCTTTCCTTATGGGCTGGAGACTCAGAACTGGTTTATCCGTTAACGTCTTTCCCTTTTGGGACTCAGAACAGAACAAGGAGTCAGAACAAGGAGTGTCTTTTGGGAAGGTACCTTTATCTCTTTCCGATGAGGAGGAGATTGCAATCTGGCGCTTCTCCGTTTCCAGGCTGTGATTGGCTATTTCCATCAGAGAGGGGGACACGGTGTGGCCCACCTTTCTTTCCTCCTGTGGAACTTGTTTGCATAATCCAAACACACATTTAGCCTGCAGTCCAGATCTTTCATCTATAGAGAACATTTGGCCCATCATTAAACGAAAAATACATCAAAGACGACCACGAACTCTTCATCAGCTGGAAGCCTATATCAGGCAAGAATGGGACCAAATTCCAATACCGAAATTGCATAAACTCATAACTTTGATGCCCAAGAGCTCATTTTGTGCATAAAATTGTAAAATTTCTCAGTTTAAACAGTTGTTATGTTATCTATGTTCTATTGTGAATAAAATGTTGGCTCATGTGATTTGAAAGTCTTTTAGTTTTCATTTTATTCAAATTTAAAAAACGTCCCAACATTTCCGGAATTCGGGTTGTATTTTGGATGCGAATAATCGTGATTAATCGTTTGGCAGCACTACTAGAAATGAAATAACAATGAATAAAAACTATATAGACATATTAAAAATAATACTAAAAATTACAAAAAAACTAAGTTAAAAAAAATTAAAAAAAAAAAAAATTCTCATTTTCATTTAGTTTTACTTAATGTACAAAAAAATTAAAACTTTATACACGTTCAAAAAAATGAAAAGACAAAACAAAAAAGCTAATAAAAATGACAACACACAAAATTACTCGTAACCTTTAAATAGGTTACGAGTAATTTTGTAATTTTAACTACAATTAAAATGAAAAAAAAAAGATAAAAATTAAAACTAATTAAATATAGTAATAAAAACTATTCCAGCATCTGAATGACACATTTTAGCGTTTTAGAAACATTTCAAAACAGCGTTCTCTCAGTGTTTTTCTAAGCTGGACGTGTTGGCGCTCACCTGTCGGACAGGAGGAAGGGGCAGGTATCCGGCACAGGCGGTGTGGCTGGACGCAGTTTGGCCAAAGCCATGATGTGCTCAAAGGTGATCTCCGTCTGCGTGCACACGTCCACCAGCTGGACGTCCTGCGCTGACCCTTGACCCCGGGGCCGAGGGGTCCGCCGCAGCACTTGCACCACGATGGGGTCTTTAGCGCTGCGTAAAGCCTCCACCGCCTCCTCATGACTGGCTCTCGACAGATCCCTCCCGTTCACCTGTGGACGACGAGAAACAGACGCTACTCACTGACTTCAATGCTAACGACTCGCAGACTTGCTCAGAATCCACCTGAAGTGTAGAAAAGTGCAGTGTGATCATTCGTCTTAACGTCATACAGATTTAGGCCTAAATTTAGGATTTACTGTATGTACTATATACGTACTATATACTATTTATTTGAATATATATTAGTGCTGTCAATCGACTAAAAAAAATTAATAATTAATTGCACATTTTTTCTGAAATTAATCATGATTAATCCCACCTAACATTAAAGTTTTTAAATATACTTTGAAATTTCAATAATTTATCATTCGATCTTCAAATTAATGTACAAACAACATAAAGACAGTATATTTTTAATATTTGTTTAATGGCATCTTTTTTTATGACTGAAGGTCAGTATCACTGATACCAACACTACTGATGTCTCTATGAAATTGTTTTTCCCCCTAATATTTAACCATTGACTAGCCATTCAACATTACAGTATAATTGAGAGCTATCAATTTTAACATTTATTAGACTTAAAAAAATAACTTCTAATTTAAGTGAACTTAAAACAATCTTCACAAAAACCCAGCAGAAATGTACAGAAATTGAATAAAGTTATCAAACACTAAATTCTAAATTAAATATAGATTAATCCTTTAAGCTATAAAAGTTATTGATTTCCTCTTTTTTCTTTTGTTATTGATGAACAGACATCACAGCAGCTGGTTATTAGGTTGTTTTGGCTGCTATTACTTTAAGAGCCACCGCTGCTGAATGTGAAGTGGATCCGACACGCATCTCTTTATCTTTTCTGACCCATTTCAAGTCTCTACTAATGAGCTGATGAGTTGAATCAAGTGTGTTAGATGAGGAAAGACAGTGCTGGGCTGCTCCAGGGCAGTTTGGAAAACCGTTTCAGAGACATGTTCTTAAATGTGCTGAAGTGAAGTTGGAGAGCGCTTCTGAAACGTCTCCCGTTTGATGTGGTCGCAAAGACGTTCTACGATTAAATAAATGCACTTCTTGTCAAGAAAAAGTGCAGCTGTGAGTGGGGTTGCCAACCCTGCCCTGCGTTCATTGTGTAGCATCTTCACACACAGACGAAACTTACTAGAGAAGTGTGACATAATATATCTCTGGAAATAAATGCAATTTAGTTTCATGTCTCGCACACTTTAATGCCCTTTGAATGGAACATATACACTTGCTTCGAATTGGAATCATGGTGGAATATCTGGTGATGTCCACTTCGTAGGGCACTTACAGTCGAATAGAACAAACGTCGTACGTGATAAGAGATACATACGAAATATGCAGAGCGTGGGGGCGCGAGGGCTGGGATTGGGAAACGCTGTTATATTGCATATAAAATTTCCATGCATTTGGAGTACACAGTCTTGCATAAATAATAAACTTCATGCGATCCATATTCGTCAGTCATACAGAAACAAAACAGGTCAGATTTCTGCACTCAAAAAATCATGGTTTAATTCAACTATTTGCATCCATTTTATTTTATTTAAATAATAATTTTCTCAAAATGCATTTATTGAAATTGAAATTGATTAGAATCAGCATAAATCTGTTCATTTAGAAAACAATTAAATTTATTCAGTTAAAAATAGTGTTAGTACCATTGAGATACTATTATAGTTTTTATAAATATTTTGAATCCGTTTTTATTATTTTATCTTCGGTTTTCATTTTAATTTGAGTATTTTTGTTGTTTTTGTTATTTTTCAATTTAAATTATTTTTATTTCAGCTTAAGTTTTAGTTGTTTTTTTAGTGCAAGTTAAACAATTGAAATGACAAATGTTGTAGCTGAAATAAAAGTTTTTTAATATATGTTTCACTTTATTTCAAGTAACGAAAAAGTATTTTTAAGGTTGCAATTTTATTTTCAGTTTTAATTTTAGTTAACTATAATAACCCTGGTTAGCATGGACATGGTTAAAGTGGCTAGCTGCGAAACAAGCCATATTTAATTGTTAAAAAGCATGAGATTGAAAAAAAATCGCATTTATTTATGATAAATATATAAACCTTGTGATTGTGCATTTAAAACACAAATTCAGTTCATAGGTACTATTACAGAAATTTGACCTGACTGACAAATATCCATCACATTATGTTTATTAGTTTATGTTAGAACTGTGTAATCCAAATGAATGGAATTTTATATGCAATTCAAATACATAATCATAAGTTTTGTCCTATATACTCTGACATTTATAGGTGAATATTTCTTAAGCGAGTGATTGAGACAAACACAGACTGATCTGGTCCATCAGCGTGTCTATTCATCAGTAATCTTTAATTAAACACTCATGAATGAACTGAGCAGATTGAGTCTCACAGGACACTGATTGGCTATTAATGACACACATTATATGAGAAACACTTCAGAGCCTTGTTCTGCTGATCTGGAGAGCTGTGTGTCTCTCAGTCTGGAGTAAATCACACACGATTTCTTCATTCTCGTTGCGTTTGGATCATCAGAGTGAAGAAATACTGTTTGATGATGAGAGTTTGAGCTCGAGCGCTGATTATATTCATTTCATTCTAGTGTACAGAGCTTGACTGGATGTTTATATTGGATCATTTCAAACAGTTCATATTGACATAATAGATTAAAATAAAAAGAAATGAGTTATAAAAAGACACTGACAAAATATTTTGATTCTGTTTGAGTGGCTCATGTCAACTACTAAATCAACCAATGGAGTGAGAGAGGGCGGGACTATCTGCCTGACTGACCGATGACAGAGGGCGTGTTCAGGAAACCTGCCTGAAAACATGTCTTTTAAGTTTTCTCTGATGTATTAAAATAACTAAAGCAAAAAAAAAAAGAAAAAAAAAAGAAATAAAATGAATAAAAATTAAATAAAAAAACAGACAAAAATAATAATAATGAAAATAACAAAACATAAAAACAACTAAATTTATTTATCATTTTCATTTAGTTTTACTTAATTTACTAAAATGACTAAAACTAAAACTGAAATAAAATTAATTAAAACTTTACACATTAAAAAAAAAATACAAAAAAAAATTAAAAATGACAAAACAAAATTGCTAAAACTTAAAACGTAACTACAATTAAAATGAAAACAAAAAACACAAAAATTAAAACTGATTTAATATATTAATAAAAACTATTATAGAATCTGAATGACACAAATAAAAATAAAAATGTTATTGTGACTTGTCAAGAAACTTTGCAAGTTGTAATTACTGTAATGTAAAAAATTAAAAATGATAAAATTAAAGTAAACAAAATAAATACATTAGATAAACATAAATATAAAATATACTATAAATAAAATAAAATAAAATAAAATAAGCCTGACTGCCTGACTGACCAATGACAAAGTTCAGGAAACATGACTGAAAACAGGCTTAATTTCCATCTGTCAGTGCAGAAATGATACAATTCACCTTTAAATGTAAAAATCTATAATAATTTAGCACAAAAAAAATTAAATGTACAACCTATATCTCAAAATCCCCTTGAAACCCATATATATATATATATATATATATATATATATATACAGTGGGGCAAAAAAGTATTTAGTCAGCCACCAATTGTGCAAGTTCTCCCACTTAGAAAGATGAGAGAGGCCTGTAATTTTCATCATAGGTATACCTCAACTATGAGAGACAAAATGAGAAAAAAAAATCCAGAAAATCACATTGTAGGATTTTTAAAGAATTAATTGGTAAATTCCTCGGTAAAATAAGTATTTGGTCACCTACAAACAAGCAAGATTTCTGGCTCTCACAGACCTGTAACTTCTTCTTTAAGAGGCTCCTCTGTCCTCCACTCGTTACCTGTATTAATGGCATCTGTTTGAACTCGTTATCAGTATAAAAGACACCTGTCCACAACCTCAAACAGTCCAACTCCAAACTCCACCATGGCCAAGACCAAAGAGCTGTCAAAGGACACCAGAAACAAAATTGTAGACCTGCACCAGACTGGGAAGACTGAATCTGCAATAGGTAAGCAGCTTGGTGTGAAGAAATCAACTGTGGGAGCAATTATTAGAAAATGGAAGACATACAAGACCACTGATAATCTCCCTCGATCTGGGGCTCCACGCAAGATCTCACCCCGTGGGGTCAAAATGATCACAAGAACTGTGAGCAAAAATCCCAGAACCACACGGGGGACCTAGTGAATGACCTGCAGAGAGCTGGGACCAAAGTAACAAAGGCTACCATCAGTAACACACTGCGCCGCCAGGGACTCAAATCCTGCAGTGCCAGACGTGTCCCCCTGCTTAAGCCAGTACATGTCCGGGCCCCACTGAAGTTTGCTAGAGAGCATTTGGATGATCCAGAAGAGGATTGGGAGAATGATGAAACCAAAATAGAACTTTTTGGTAAAAACTCAACTTGTCGTGTTTGGAGGAGAAAGAATGCTGAGTTGCATCCAAAGAACACCATACCTACTGTGAAGCATGGGGGTGGAAACATCATGCTTTGGGGCTGTTTTTCTGCAAAGGGACCAGGACGACTGATCCGTGTAAACGAAAGAATGAATGGGGCCATGTATCGTGAGATTTTGAGTGAAAACCTCCTTCCATCAGCAAGGGCATTGAAGATGAAACGTGGCTGGGTCTTTCAGCATGACAATGATCCCAAACACACCGCCCGGGCAACGAAGGAGTGGCTTCGTAAGAAGCATTTCAAGGTCCTGGAGTGGCCTAGCCAGTCTCCAGATCTCAACCCCATCGAAAATCTTTGGAGGGAGTTGAAAGTCCGTGTTGCCCAGCGACAGCCCCAAAACATTACTGCTCTAGAGGAGATCTGCATGGAGGAATGGGCCAAAATACCAGCAACAGTGTGTGAAAACCTTGTGAAGATTTACAGAAAACGTTTGACCTCTGTCATTGCCAACAAAGGGTATATAACAAAGTACTGAGATGAAATTTTGTTATTGACCAAATACTTATTTTCCACCATAATTTGCAAATAAATTCTTTAAAAATTCTACAATGTGATTTTCTGGATTTTTTTTTTCTCATTTTGTCTCTCATAGTTGAGGTATACCTATGATGAAAATTACAGGCCTCTCTCATCTTTATAAGTGGGAGAACTTGCACAATTGGTGGCTGACTAAATACTTTTTTGCCCCACTGTGTATATATATATATATCAGAGAAAATCTTGCTAAAGCAGCTTTCTGAATAATGGAGGAAACACAAGTGTTTCTTTAACGCTATAATTCCCGGTGAAGACGAGTGCTGTTTGATGTGATGTAATATTGATGTGTTCATCAGATTCACTGCTGGAGCAACCGGAGCGAGGGTTTGCTCACTGAATGTGAATGAAGCACGTTTGTTCTGCATATGTACAGACGAGCAGAGACTGGTTTAGCTCAGTAACGGCCTGACGAGAGAACAATCCTCACGAAACAATGCAGCAAATCTCATTCACAGTCTGATACAGTCAAACAAATGCAAGGTGTGTATATACCGCTGATCCAGCGAAGGACATTAACCAGGAATAACATCTCAGCAAACACAGCAATCAGATGAAATGAAGTCTTCTGATGTGAACTAGACTACAAATCTCATTTGACATGTGATTTGAGGAATCGTTCATGACTGGATCTCTTATAAAGGAGTATCTCCACTCCAATAAAGGTGAGAGTTGAGAAAGTGACTCTTGTGGTGTGTATGTGAAGTGAGGAAACAAAAAGACCAAAAGCAACACAAACCTGGTTTATCTGTTAGATATATCTACTTAACCTGGTAAACAATCACCTGGAACTGAAATATAATACTATACTCTCATCAGGGTTATTATAGGTGACTAAAACTAAAACTAACACCATGAAAATATTTATTTCTTGAAATAAAATATACTTTGAGATAAAAAAAAATATATATAAATAAAAAAATAAATAAAAACTTGAACTGAGTTTAGTTAAGATGATTTCTCATTTTCATTTATTGCTTGATTCACTAAAATAACTGAAAACTAAAACTGAAGTAAAAATTAACAACATTTAGATATATTTAAAAAAAAAAAACGAACAAAAATAATATAAATGTCAAAAACAAAGTTACTAAAACTTTAGAATTAAAATGAAAATAGAAAATATAAAATAAATTAAAAAATAAAAATGAATAAAACAATATAGGCATATTTTTTAAAAATGACTAAACTTTTAACTAAAATAACAACAGACAAAATTTAAATGAAAACAAAATATAAAAACATGAAAATAAAAAACTAAAATATTAACAATGAATAAAAATAATGTAGACATACTTTAAAAAACTGAAATTGATAAAATGGACAAAAACAACAAATTAGTTAAACTTGAACTAAAATTTAAATGAAAATACAAACATAAAAATAAAAAATACAATAACAAAAAAATTACTAAATATAATACAAACATTTAAAAAAATAATAAAAATGAAAAAAAAAAAACATTACTAAAGCTTTAAATTAAATAAAAATATTAATAAAAACTATGACAGTATTTCATTGACACTGAAGTCACACTGTCTCTCAGCCGGTCGTTTCTGTACACTTTGTATCTGAATGGTGGAGCAGAGGCGGGAACACAAAGGATCATGGGTAGATAAATGATCTCGGCCGCAGAGAGATCTGAAGCATTAGCGGAGATTCTCTCAATGAAAGAAAGCGTGTTACAGAAGAAGAAAGAGGAGGATGCAGGAGTTTCCGCTGTATTGAGAGCCAGATGGAGCAATTAATCCCGATGGAGGATGAGAATATTAATTACTCCTGCACCGCGGGCCGTTAGCATCCACAGACATTCAGAGCAATGCTGACGATGCTTCAGAGCTAATGCAGCACAGATGGAGAAGGTCAGAGGACAACACCTGCTGAACCTGAGCCTTCTTCATCAGAAACCATCATCAGAGCAGATACACAACTGAACTCAGCTCAGAGAAACACAGACGACACATCAATCATTCACAGATCTTCTGCAGAGGTCTTCATCTCACACAAGTCTGGATACATCTGGAAAACTGAAATGAAGCCAGTGTTCTTCTAGCATGGACTGTAAAACTGTAGTTAATATTAAATATAAAGGAAAAATATATCATTATGTAAAAATAGTAATAACAATAATATATACATAAAACTATATTATTATTAAATTTACTAATATATATACACACACACACAGTATTTTATTATATAATTTTATGTATATATTATTTTCAATATATTTTCATTCATATATATATATATATATATATATATATATATATATATATATATATATATATATATATATATATATATATAAAATATTAAATTACTACATAAATTTATATACAATAAAACTAAAAAATTAAAACGTATAATATATCAAATTAAATTAGAAATGAAAATATATAAATATAAACGTATACAAAATCTACATAAAAAAATATATACATAATATGTGTTATTTTAGTATCAATGAGATACTATTAAAGTTTTTTGTTATTTTTTTAATTATTGAAATATACATAATATTTCATTTTTTATATTTTCTGGTTTTGATTTAAAGGTGCCATAGAATGCACTGATACAATATTTTAAATTGTTCTCTAATATCTACATAGAAGGCAGAGTTGTAAAGAGTATCAGAAAACCATACTTGAGTAAAAGTAAAAGTAAAAGATACTTTACAGTGAAAATTACTCCACTACAAGTTACAAGTCACCAATTCCAAAACAACTTGAGTAAAAGTTGAGTATCTTATTTTAACAGTACTTAAGTATTTTACTTCTACTAAATATAGGCTCAAGGATGCACTAGTCAAAGAGACTTTTCAGTCAAAAACTGTAACGTTGTGGAGAAGCTGGAGAAACAGGCAGAGGCAAGGATCTGTGTGCAGATATTTCATGGAAAAACTAGAACAAACACTAAGCCAAAAACCAAAGTTCAGTTCAGTTCAATTTTATTCATATAGCACATTTAAAAAACAACCATCGTTGACCAAAGTGCTTCACAATGTCCAGAAAAGCTCACACACACAAACAAAATGAATACAGTGAAAACGTCACAATGTTTCAACTCAACTCAAAATAAAAGCCAAGGAATACAGGTGTGTCTTAAGAAATGACTTAAAAATTCTAACACTCTGAGCAGTTCTTATGTGTACAGGTAAACTATTCCACAAATTAGGTGCCACCACTGAAAAAGCTCGGTCACCTTTATTTTTTAACCTGGTTCTTGGAACATCCAAGAGTACCTGATTGGACGACCTCAGTGCTTTAACAGGAGTGTGGACATGTAAAAGCTCCGATAAATAGGCAGAATCTTAAAAACAAACAATAAAATCTTGAACTCGATCCTGAAGTGGACAGGAAGCCAGTGTAAGACTGGGGTAATGTGCTCATACTTTTTTGTCCCAGTTAAGAGCCGAGCTGCTGCATTCTGGAATAACTGTAAGCGTTGAAGACATGACTGATCCAAACCAGCATATAAAGAGTTACAGTAGTCTAATCTTGATGTTATAAAAGCATGAATTACACTTTCAAACTCCTTACGCGGCAGGTAGGGCTTGACTTTAGCCAACAGTCTCAGTTGAAAAAAAACTGGCTTTTACAACAGAACTAATTTGTTTTTCAAATTTAAAAGTACTGTCGAAAATCACACCGAGATTCCTGGTAAATGGACAAACATACAATCCTAAATTACCAAGTGCATCTACACAAGCACTTAGATCCCCAGGATGACCAAACACAACAATCTCAGTCTTGTTTTCATTAAGACAAAGAAAGTTCTGATCCAGCCATGTTTTAAAATCTCTCAGGCAATTAAGTAATGACAGAAATGAAGCTTTGTCATTTGTTTTGACAAGCACATAAATTTGTATATCATCCGCATAACAATGGAAGGTGATATTGCGTTTTCTAAAAATATACCCCAAAGGCTGTATACAAAGAAAACAACATAGGGCCCAATATGGACCCTTGGGGGACGCCACAAGAAAAAACCAAAGGGAACAAAGAACACAATGACGGGCAAATGGACAACCATTACATTCAACAACTCACAAAGAACTAAAGAAACACTAGGGCTGTATATATATAGAAGGCTAATAAGCTGAACAAGATATAAACTGACCATAAACACCACAGGAGACAGGAAGTGACATAAAAGTCCAAGACAAGGCACAGAGAACATGTAACACAAACAAGAAAGAGCTGATTTATGAGAAGAGCAATCATGCTTATTTTGTAAAACCAAAATAAAACTGAGCACCTCAAAATTGCAAGCAAAAAATAAATAAATAAATAATAATAATAAATAAATAAATAAAAAAAAATTAAAAATATAAATTAAAAAAAGTCAAAATCTTCTTGCACTGGATGTGTTGGTTTCGGCCTCATTACCAGCTGTAGTCATGTCCTTATATATAAAACACCTGTGATTCACAACTACTTGCAAAGGAACTCGCATTCATGTAAAGTAGCCTTGTTGACAAGTTTGGGTGAGTTATGCTGACTTCACACTGCACGATTTTAGCCCCGATTTTCACTCGCCAGCAGGTTTTGCGAAATCGCAGACAAATGACTGAAATCGGAGGCAAATCGGCGCTCGCTCCTGCGAGTGAAAATCATGCAGTGTGATTTATCAAAGACGTGATCTGAGAGAATACATTGTGCAATATGAACACACCAGCAACTGAATGCTACCACAGACAGTCGTGCAGCGTGAAAACAACGGTGATCCGGCGACTTTGAAATTCGTGCAGTGTGAACTCGGCATAAGGGCAAAACGCACACGATACAGTACTTTCAGTGCTCTGTAGTAGGCAATATCACATCTTTTGTAGCAGAAATAAACTGCTGCAGAAAAGCTAGGTGTCATGCAAAATGTAATGTGTAACTGCAACACTCATTTCAAATGTAGTGGAGTAAAGAGTACAGATACTCGTTCAGAAATGTAGTGAAGTAGAGAGTAAAAGTTGCTAATATCTTTGATACTCAGTAAAATTACAAAATATCCGAAAAGATAATCAAGTACAGTAATTAGTTACATTTACTCCAATACTTTACACCTCTGTTAGAAGGTATGTGGCTTAGGTAAGGGCAAAAATTCTCCAGAAACGGTTTGACATGTCCATTTACAACCCTAGGATTTCTCCCTAGAATGAAATGGTCTGTTATTGGCTTATTTGGAAGGGTGATGAATAATAATGTTGAGCTCTGCTCTGATTGGCTGTTTCACAGCGCGGCTCATTTCAGTTGCTCACACAGCAAACAGATCTCTACTGTCTGGCGTGAACAATGGAGATTAGGCATCCAACCTTATATGTTTGAGCCAGTATCAGATGAAGATACAGATTTTGAAAGATTTTGCAAGAATGTTTAGCGTCCGTGGTTTGAACATGATCGCTGTGAGACGCTGGTGGAGTGAACGAGGCTTGAGAGAGAGCTGTGATTGAGGGTGCAGACGCAGCCTCTGTGTTGCCAGATCCAGCAGTTATAAGCGTTTTTGGACTTGTCTTTTCAATCTTTTTTTGACACTTAAGAAAGTTAATAAAGTAGGACGTTTCAGTTTAGCGTCAGCGATATCTTTATCTTATCTTAATTGTAAAAGATTTTAAATAATTTCAGTTTATTTTTATTTATTTATCTTTTTTTGTTTGTTTTAATAGCAATATCTGGCAACACTGCATCGATGATTTGGCTGTGTAGGTTCGGCTGGCCTACAACATGGGCTGGTATACGTTATGCAAATGTTGGGGGTGTAAACATTAAAGATCCTGACTGTTACATCACAGTCTGTGTTATGTTCTGATTCGCCTATTTTTCAGTGGTCTTTTATTCATGAGATTTACATAAGAAGGAGGAAACAATGGTGTTTGAGGCTCACGGTATGCCATTTCCATATACAGAACTCTTATTATTCAACTATGCCAAGGTAAATGCATTATACCCTTTAATAACCCTTTATAATGCATTTACGACCAGTGCTGTTATTTTCTTCTGTAATAGACATTTTTTTAATAGTTCATCAACAATAACCTACCTTTAAGGATTATATTAACTGACCGTCATGAGTAACGCTGTTATGAGTTCAATCACACTGACGGACCACAGGGAAATCTGAGAGACCCGGTCACAGCAAACCCTCAGCTCTAAACCCCATCAAACTGTGCTTTACAGCATTCACAGCACACTTCACTTCCATTATCAGACGGATTCCCAATGAGAATGAACATCAGTGCAATCTGCATGCTACTATGAGCTCTGTTCACATGCTGTCAGACACACAACAGATGTTCGCTTCCATGAAATATGACAAATAACTTTGTATTTACAGCTTTATTAAGTTGGTATGTTCAGTTTTTATAGAGCTGTCACTGAAAGCGTGCTGACTTTCTCACTTATAGTGTGGTTATAGCTCCACAGCTCAGCAGAGAAATCAGATTAGTAACATAACTCAGGCTGCTTCGGAAATTATTGGTTGTGATCTTCCCACTGTTGATGAGATCTATGTTTCACGTTTGCAAAAAAAAAAAAAAAAGGTTTAACAATCCTGAAAGATCCCTTACATCCAGCCAGACACCAATTTACACCTCAGAGCGATTAAAACTAATCTACAGGTTTTCTGAACAGCACTTAATTCCTCTGCATTTCACTCTTTGTAATTGATGACATATGTGACCCTGGAGTACAAAAGCAGTCATAAGTAGCACAGGTATATTTGGAGCAGTAGCCAAAAATACATTGTATGGGTCAAAATTATCCATTTTTCTTTTATGCCAAAAATCATTAGGATATTAAGTAAAGATCATGTTCAATGAAGATATTTTGTAAATTTCCTACTCTAAATATATTAAAACTTCATTTTTGATTAGTAATATGCATTGCTAAGAACTTCATTTGGACAAATTTAAAGGTGATTTTCTCAATATTTTGATTTTTTTACACCCTCAGATTCCAGATTTTCAAATAGTTGTGTCTCAGCCAAATATTGTCCTATCCTAACAAACCATACATCAATGGAAAGATTATACTTATTGCTTCCAGATGATGTATAAATCTCAATTTCAAAAAATTGACCCTTAAGACTGGTTTTGTGCTCCAGGGTCACGTATGTGTATAGATGTATTTATGAATGCATCTTAATGTATGTTAGTATTGTTGTTGATGAGCTCACCAAGCGAATTCCAAACAACTATATGTTGTACTATATAATTAATTAATTTATGATCACATACAAAGTGATGAGGTCACATGACAACAACAATTATAGTAGCTCACAATACTTTATTTTTTTAAATAGCTGTGTTTAGAAACAGATTTTTTTTTTCTTTCTGGTTAATTAAGTGCATCATGTGGGTATTTGAAGTGCATATTTTCATTTTTTCTTTGTGTGTGTTTTTATTTATTTATTTATTTATTTATTTATTTTTTAGTATTAATCACACTATTAATACAACTAAATGGCAGAGAATAGTGCATACAACAGATTAAAAGTACTAAGTCAATAAATAAATTAAAACATCTTAAAATTAATACACAATTCTGTTAAAATAAGTAAATTAAATAATTAAATAAAAAATTAAACAAAAGTAAACAATAAAACGTTAAAATAATGAAATTGTAAATAAATAACTACTATAATTCTATTAAATTAAGCAAATTAATTAAATTTAAAATAAAAAATTAATAAATAATAATAAATTAGATTAAAATGAATGTTAACAATAAAACTGATTAAAATAATGAAACAATTAAATTATAAATAAACAAACAAACTATTAAAAATGAGTACATAATTCTATTAAAATAAGTAAATGAATTAATTAAATTGAAGTAAATGATAAAACAGACTAAAATAAAGGAATGATGAAATTACAAATAAATAAATAAATACATCTGAATAAAATAATTAAATAAATAGTTCACTACTAAATGAAATGAGTATGAATTGGGGTGCATCTATAGTCTTGTTCCTTTGTTCGTTTGCTCAGTGTTCAATTATTTTTATTTTTTTTTTTTCAAATCAAAGTTTGTAATGTTGTGATTCATTTTGCAGCTGGCTGGTTTGGTTCACGCATTTTAACTCTTCAGTGAAGGCTTTTTAAAAACCCTGAAATGAATGGGAAAAACACTTGTGGAAGCAGCAGAGCTGAAAAACTGCACGACACTCACACTTTACTAACCAAACTCTCCTGAAGAACATGAGCAGCGTTTACCTGCTCTAATCTTACCGCTGTGACTCGACAGGTGTTCATCTGGGCATTACCTGATGCTTGACTCAAACACCACTAATAACAGATGCTTTATTTCCCATAATCACCTGCTGTATGTGTCTATGAAGCCCTGAGGTGAGAGAAATCAACCTCCATTAAAGCCAAGTCACATTAACAGCCTGAAGCCCAAACAAACGGCATTAACAAACCTTTAAACACCTCCTCCGTCTCTCTCGGTCTCCATCTGTCTTTAATTCAGCGTCTGACTGAACGTCTGTGACGGAGACAGCACTGTGTCTTCATAACTCTCTCCTCCTCACGGATTAAACCAGCGAACAGAGAGAGAAACACAGTCAAACACGCCGGCGGACTTGGCAAACTACTTCAGTGTTAAATCTGCCCTGAAACACTGGGGTTTCAATCTGGGGTCCTGGGAGCCTCAGGGGCCACAAACGAGTGGAAAAGCTTAAAATAGAGTCAAAAAGAAAAAAGAAAAAGAAAAAAAGAATAAAAATAAATAAAAATGATACTAAAGTAAATAATAAAATGATATTAAATAGTAATTATATTGATTATGTTAAGCATGCCTAACTATATTAAAATAATTAAATAAATTAAAATAAATAAATAATAAAATTGCATTAAAATTATTAAATATAAAAAATATTTAAGTAATAAATAAATACAAATATATATAAAAATGAAATGAATGCATAATGAAAACTAAATTAAATAACAAATGCTAAACATAAAATTATACTAAAATAATTTAAATATATATTTAAAACTGTATTAAAATAATGCTAAAATAAATTATATTCAAATAAGTATTAAAGCTATATATATATATATACATATATATATATGTGTGTGCGTGCGTGTGTGCGTGTGTGTGTGTGTGTGTATATATATATGTATATAACATAAAATAACAGATGCTAAGATTAGAATTGTATGTAAATAATTAAATCAAAATGTTACATTTTAAAAATATTTTTAAATATTGAAATAATTAAAAGTACATTAAAAATAAAATTACATTAAAGAAACATATTCATAAGTAAATATAAATAATTAAAAATAAAAATAAAAAATGAGTAATAAATATATACATTTAACAGTGCAGTATTATAGCAAGTAGAAAAAAACAATTAATTTAACTTAATAGAAATAACAAATTTCAAAACAATATTTTAATAGTAATATTTTAATTTGTTATAGTATAGAAAGCATACCTATTTAAATGAGTCTAAATTGGGTATTTATACATGAAAATATATAGCTACCTTTTAAATTTAAGGACATGGCTGTTTCACATGAGAATTAACATGTTTGAAGACAGATATATAAACACTGATAGATATAATAGAGTAAACCTCACACAGATCATGGATTATAAGCATAAACACATACAGACAGAAGTAAACATCTTTAAGAATCATCTTGACTAACACAGAACAGATCTGAAGATGATAAACAAACTCAGCTGGAGGAAATGAAGCGTATCTGACAGGAGCAGAGCAGCAATTACCCACAATGCACTGCTAATTAGCCAATGTAAACAGAGCTGCTGTGACGGCCCTCCGGCGATAAACTCCAACCCCATCATCCATCACACACCATTCAGAAACACACGTGTGACACAAACACGTCTCTAACCTGTTGATCAAACTCCCATCGATTCTCACACTCACACACACACACACACACACTCTCTCACACTCACACACACACACACACACACACACACACTCTCACACACACACACACACACTCTCACACACACACACTCACACACACACACACACACACACTCACTCACATACACACACACACACACACACACTCTCACACACACACACTCACATACACACACACACACGAGTCAATGATCAAAACACTTACTGACTAACCCATATACACTAAACGAATCAAAACCACAGCAGAGAAACATATCAGACCTTACATTATTTACACACAAGCACTGATGTGAGGAATACAGTCAAGATTAGGGTTGCAAAAAGGATTTTGGGTTGGAAAAATTCCAGAAATTTTGGAATCTTCCAGTGATTTTTGGAAAGTTTCCAGAAATTTACCAGACATTTTCCACCCCTTTGCAACCCTACTCAAGATGAGGAAAAGTTTACACTCACATTTACATTCATGCATTTGTCAGATGCTTTTATCCAAATCGACTTCATTTATTTGAAGTGAATCATCTGATCTTTTGGTTTGAGTCCATTAGGATCCAAATAAACAGAGAAAGCGATGAGACGAAGCACTTATAATGTTTGAAATATTCTCGGTGAACAAAAAAAATACGTTAACATTATTTAATGTTGAATTTCAGCAAAGAAACAACCGTCTATAATGAAAAACTAAAACCGTAAAAATATTTTTGTTACATGAAATAAAAACTGAAATAAAATAAAATATAAAAACGTGTTGCCAAGGCAACATTTCTCATTTTTATGTTTTAGCTGAAATACTTTATTTCAGTTAACCTTTTTTTTTTTCAAGCATTAATTTTTATGGTGTTTTTGTTAATAATTTGAAGATTATATTTTCATATTTTTTGTTTTCACTTTAGTTATTTTGTTTTTGTTTATTAAATGTCTATATTGTTTTGTTTATCTAAAACTATATTAAAACTTCTTATATATTTTTTGTCAGTCAGCATATTTAGTGTCAAGTAACGAAAATGTTTTTTTTTTTAATGATTTTAGTTAATATTTTGAATTAGATTTATTTTTATATTTTCTCTTTCACTTTCAGTTAAAGTTTTATTAATGTATTTTGTCTTTTTTTGTTTATACTCCCCTATACTGTTTTTACGGTGTTTTTATTTTTAAGTTTATTTAGTTTTACTTATTTCAGTACAATTAGTTATTTTAAAACTTCAAGTTATGTTACTTCGGCAACTGTAGCTTAAATCTATTTAACTTTTTTAAGGGGATGTATGTAATGTGTTGCTGTGATGATTATTGTTTGTGTGTTTGAGCCTTTTGTCTAAAGACAATTTTCTACTCCACTGAGGATAGACAATAAAGCTTCTGAATTGAACTGAATTCAATTTAATTGAATTCTGAATTTAACTGAACACTGAATCAAATATACAAAGGAACGAATCAGTCTGAATGACTCTCTGGAGATTGGTGTTTCACTCAGAAGCGGATGATTAACAGCATAAACGCTCCTCAAGTGCCCAAGATCCTCACCAGCGGTCTGAGACGCGAGAAACCCACGAGAAACCCGTGAGATCCTGAGGATTCGCTCATACGGAGCAGCTCCAGACTCACGAGGATCTGCCAGCAAACGCTTTCCAAGTCAATGAGCGTCAGACATCTGCTCACGGTCATCTGCTGTTTACACGCGGAGCGGTCTGACTCTGTAGTAAAGCGTCTGTTCCAGCGCCAATCATCAGCCAAAACTCCTCATTTACTCTGCTCATCCTCACACAAACTACCCCGAGCAACTCCTGCAGTGTGTGTGTGTGTGTGTGTGTGTGTGTGTGTGTGTGACATGAACTCACATCACGCCTGCACCAAACCTGCAGACCTTCACAGGACACCTGCACAGAGACGTGATGCAACGCACTGAAATCATCCTGAATCAACAAACACAGACGCCACACACACTGAAAAAAACAGATATATATCTTCAGGAATAAAGACCCATCTAATACTGCGAAAAAATATTATAACTATTATAAAAAATGAATTATGTGTAGAATATAAGGCTAAGTTTAAAGTATATCACTATTAAATTTATTACTATTAAAATAAAATTTTATTCCAATAAATTTTTATTTATATAATCACATTTTTTAAATCAATATTTTATTTATTTATATAAATCAAATTATATTATATATTTTAATACCTTTTGTTATTTAATTAAATCAATTAAATAATATCAAATAAATAAAATCATTAATATTTATATTTACTTTCCCTTTAATCATGTCTTTTTGTCTTTTTTTTTTTTTTTAGATTTCTGCATTGTTTGTGTGTGTTTGTGTTTCAGTTTTAGTTATTTTAGTATTTCAAGTTAAACTAACAAAAGTGAGAAATGTTGCCTTGGAAACTTGCTAAAATAATTGTATTTATTGTTATTTACATACTTCATAAAATTTATATAAATCATTTTTTTAAACTTAAATATTATTTTTATTAAATTTTATTTATATAAATCAGATTATATTACTTATTTTTAATATATCTTTGTTAGTTATTTAAATCAAATGTATTTATACACTCTTAAAAATAAAGCTATATCAAGCTTGAATTGTTTTAATATATTTTTGTTAATCAAGCTGATTTATTTAAATTAAAATTTAATTCCTTTTTAATCTTTTTTTGTTTAATCAGATTTAGTTAGCTAGTTATTTCTAGTTGGTCAGTCTTATTTTTATTGTTAATTTCTTACACTTCTACACTTTCTCCCTGTTTGTAAAGCCCTGATCTGGAACAATGCAGCTTGAGCAGGTTTCTATTTCTGCGAGCTGGAGGTGGGTTATTTCCCACAATGCCCTGCAGGTGTGTCAGATCTGCAGATGGAGGGATTTCCTCTCATCATGTGTGTGTTTGTGCGATCGATCAGCGCTGGATTTCTCAGATCACGCTGCTGCTTCACAGTCATTCATCCATATACAGCCATTCCTTCAACAGTAAAGGACTCAAACAATTAATTAACATTAGCTTGTGTTATTTTAGAAGTATATTATAATAACTAGGCCTATAAATATTTTGAATGGGCTTTTCAGTTTTCCTATTAATTTTAGTATTTTGTTATGTGCTTTTGCCATTTTTATTAGATTTGTTTTGTTGAAATATTTATATTAAATGTATTTCTTTTAGTATAAGCAATTTTAGTACTTATTTCAGCAAGGCAACATTTTTATTAGTGCTGTCAAATGATTAATCGCATCCAAAATAAAATATTTTGTTCACATATTATTTGTATGTATATATTTAAGAAAAATAAGTTATGTTTATATTTTAAATATATTTATATGTAATATAAATTATATGTACATAAATATATAAATGTAAATACATATAAATATTTTCGAAATATATACTGTATGTGTGTGTATTTATATACACATAATATACACAGTACACACACATATATTATATAAACAAAAACTTCTATTTAGGATGCGATTAATCGTGATTAATCGTTTGACAGCACTAATTCTAACATATACTTAATTTCAGGTTTATTTCAATTAATAAAAAATATTTTAACTTTAACTACAATGTTTTATTTCATTTAGTTGCCAAAGCAACATTTTTTTATTTTAAGTTTCTTTAGTTTTCCATTAAATATTTTGTTTTATTTAAAAAAAAAAAAAACATTTTTAATTGCTTTAGTTTTAGTCTTTTTAGTACTTTATCATTTTAACTGTTAAATTAAATATCATATTGTTTTTTTCAGTTAGTTGCCAAGGTAACATTTTTCATTTTAAGTTGTGTAGGTTTTTCATCTAATAATTCATTTTATTATTTCATTTAATTATTTCATTTTATTTTTTAGCTATATTTCAATTAAAAAAAGTTTTTTTAATAGTTTTAGTTTCAATTCACAACATCGTACAGATGGATAAAAATGATTCACATATTAAACCTGTTAAACTGCTTATTAATATGCCTGTTTTATAATAATATCACACATTAAAACATCAGCGAGAAATCACTCCTTTCACAGCCAATCAGAAACATGAAACTAGCAAAGTTATGAGTAAAATTCATCAGACACAAATATATAACTGCAAAATGACACCAGAAACCAATCATAATAAAATAATATTATTAAGTAAAAATCTGACATATTTATCTCAGTTTGGCTCATGAATATATTAATTAAGATAAAAGGCCAGTAAATAATTCAGTTTAAGGTCAATCATCGTCAAACGCTGCCTACCTGTCAATCATTCCTGTGATTGACAGCTGTGCTGTTTATGGCGGGAATCTGACATGTTTCTGTTTAACTCCAGTTTCCACGGCGACACTAACGCATGTTTCCTCTTCCTGTGGGCCAGACGACAGACAGGAAGAGGAACGAGAGACACAGGAGAATGAGATCCGACACAAACGGCTCCTTTATTAAAGACGGAGGAATCAAACGATATTATTCATCTGAATTAATTACTTTCACATATGAGCTGATCTGAGCACAACAATGGATCCCATTCAGACAAAAGATGGCTTTCCCAGAAGCCTTTGTGCTCCTGCATTGAGGAGCGTCTCATTAAAGTCAAGTGTGTGTGTGTGTGTGTGTGTGTTTTCTTCCCTCATATCACACACATTATTCAGCTCTCAAACAGTCCGTTCACATCACAAACTGTTATGATTTCAGATCTGAACTAACTGTACAAACTCTAAACCAGATCTGTTAGTCCAGATTATGACCTCAAAATCTGCCATATATCTATTATAAACTCATCTGTGGCTCATTAACATTAAGTAGCATCAGAGGCCAGTAAATGAGCAGGATTCACTCACAGCAAACATCACTGGTTTTACAGTCATTCATGAAATTACATTCATTATTTGAATAATAAATGACTGAAATCTTTGATTAACATTAGTTAGTTATTTTAATATTGTTTTATAATAACTATAAATATTCTGAATTTGCGTTTTAGTTTTCATTTGAGTAATTGCGTTATGTGCTTTTGTCATTTGTATTGATTTTTGCTTTGTCGAAATATTTGTTTATATTTAACTTTAATTTATATTATTTCAGTTTTATTACTTAAAATATTTTTATTTCAGTTGCCAAGGCACCATTCTAATATTTATATACTCTATATTATTTATATACTATTTTTAAATATTTTTTTAGCTTTATTTTTTTGTACACTTTTAGTTTTTTTAGTTTTTTATTTTAGTAATGTTGTAATGTGCTTTTGTGTATATTTTTAGTTTTTTTTTTTTTTATATATATATATATTTAGTTTTAATATATTTGATTTCAGTTTTAGTTTTAGTAATTTTAGTACTTCAACTATTACCATTTTATTTCTGTTAGTTGCCAAGGGAACAATTCTAATTTTAAATTTTCTATCTAATATTTATATTTTATTTTATTTAAACTTTATTTCAATTTTTTATTCATTTAATTTTTTATTCATTTCTATTACTGTATTATTTTAATTACTGTGGCATTCAAATATAGATATTATGTACTTATATTTTATTTTATTATTCACTTAATTATGTTTTATATTTTATTATTTTTATAATTAATTTATTATATTTAATTCTATTTATATTATTATATCATTTATATTTAATTTTTTTATCATTTATTTTCCCGCTTTATGACATAACATACTTATCGTGCCCTGATTTATACATTTAAGTTGGATTCTCTGCACAGAAATCTAATGACGTAAATGGATTCAGGTCTGCTTTTGTCCTTCCTCTTTATCATGCTCTCCAGCCAGAGGCGTCCCATCATGCCCTCTGTCACCCGGTGTCTTATCAGTGTGGCCGCAGAGGGTCTGCTGTGACCCGGACGAAGCTCTCGTGCCGCTTTGAGTCCAGTCTCCCAGCATCGCTCACAGGTGATAAAGCTGCTCTGATCTGATAGTACAAGCGTTTGTGGAAATGTCAGAGTGGATATTGAAGCACAAAGATCTGCCACAACAGCACAGATCATCTGCTTATTAACACACCAGGAGAATCCCAAAGAGACACAAACACAACCAACAATAAAGGAAGAGACGCGCCGTCAAATAAACACGCCTGAGAAACACACCCGAGAAACACCCCTGACAAACACACCCGTGAAACATGGCTGAGAAACACACCTGAGAAACACGCCAGAGAAACACGCCCGAGAAAAACACCCAGAGAAACACGGCCGAGAAACATGCTTGAGAAACATGCTCGAGAAACACACCAGAGAAACACACCCGAAAAACAGGCTCAAGAAACACGCCTGAGAAACACACGCGAGAAACACGCCTGAGAAACACGCTCGAGAAACACACGAGAAACACGCCCGAGAAACACGCTCGAAAAACACACCCGAAAAACACAGCCAAGAAACACACCCGAGAAACATGGCTGAGAAACATGCCCAAGAAACACACCGGAAAAACACAACGGAGATACACGGCTGAGAAACACGGTCGAGAAACACACCAGAGAAACATGCTCGAGAAACACACCCGAAAAACAGGCTCGAGAAACACAGCCGAGAAACATGCCTGAGAAACACATCAGAGAAACACGGCTGAGAAACACACCCGAGAAACACGCCCGAGAAACACACCAGAGAAACAAGCCCGAAAAACAGGCTCGAGAAACATGGCTGAGAAACACACCAGAGAAACATGGCTGAGAAACACACCTGAGAAACACGCCCAAAATCAGGCTCAAGAAACACGCCCGAGAAACACGCCCAAGAAACACGCTCGATAAACACGCCCGAGAAACACGCTCGATAAACACGCCCGAGAAACACGCCAGAGAAACATTCTCGAGAAACATGCCGGAGAAACACACCAGAGAAACACGCTCGAGAAACATGCTGGAGAAACACACCAGAGAAACACGCCCGAGACACATGCTTGAGAAACACACCTGAGAAACACGCTTAAGAAACACGGCCGAGAAACACGGCCGAGAAACACGCTCGAGAAACACGGCTGAGAAACATACCGGAGAAACACACCAGAGAAACACGCTCGAGAAATATGCCGGAGAAACACACCAGAGAAACACGCCCGAGACACATGCTTGAGAAACACACCTGAGAAACACGCTCAAGAAACACGGCCGAGAAACACGCCCGAGAAACACGCTCGAGAAACACGGCTGAGAAATACGGCTGAGAAACATGCCGGAGAAACACACCAGAGAAACACGCTCGAGAAACATGCCGGAGAAACACAACAGAGAAACACGCTCGAGAAACATGCCGGAGAAACACACTTGAGAAACACGCTCGAGAAACATGCCGGAGAAACACACTTGAGAAACACACCAGTGAAACACGCTAGAGAAACATGCCGTAGAAACACACCAGAGAAACACGCTCGATAAACACGCCCGAGAAACACGCCAGAGAAACATGCTCGAGAAACATGCCGTAGAAACACACCAGAGAAACACGCTCGAGAAACACGCCCGAGAAACACGCCCGAGAAACATGCTCGAGAAACATGCCGGAGAAACACACTTGAGAAACACACCAGAGAAACACGCTAGAGAAACATGCCGTAGAAACACACCAGAGAAACACGCTCGATAAACACGCCAGAGAAACATGCTCGAGAAACATGCCGGAGAAACACAACAGAGAAACACGCTCGAGAAACATGCCGGAGAAACACACTTGAGAAACACACCAGAGAAACACGCTAGAGAAACACACTTGAGAAACACACCAGAGAAACACGCTAGAGAAACATGCCGTAGAAACACACCAGAGAAACACACTCGAGAAACATGCCGGAGAAACACAACAGAGAAACATGCTCGAGAAACATGCTTGAGAAACATGCCGGAGAAACACACCAGAGAAACACGCTCGAGAAATATGCCGGAGAAACACACCAGAGAAACACGCCCGAGACACATGCATGAGAAACACACCTGAGAAACACGCTCAAGAAACACGGCCGAGAAACACGCCCGAGAAACACGCTCGAGAAACACGGCTGAGAAACATGCCGGAGAAACACACCAGAGAAACACGCTCGAGAAACATGCTGGAGAAACACACCAGAGAAACACGCCCGAGACACATGCTTGAGAAACACACCTGAGAAACACGCTTAAGAAACACGGCCGAGAAACACGCCCGAGAAACACGCTCGAGAAACACGGCTGAGAAACATACCGGAGAAACACACCAGAGAAACACGCTCGAGAAATATGCCGGAGAAACACACCAGAGAAACACGCCCGAGACACATGCTTGAGAAACACACCTGAGAAACACGCTCAAGAAACACGGCCGAGAAACACGCCCGAGAAACACGCTCGAGAAACAAGGCTGAGAAATACGGCTGAGAAACATGCCGGAGAAACACACCAGAGAAACACGCTCGAGAAACATGCTGGAGAAACACACCTGAGAAACACGCTCGAGAAACACGGCCGAGAAACACGCCAGTGAAACACGCTCGAGAAACATGCCGGAGAAACACACCAGAGAAACACGCTCGAGAAACATGCCGGAGAAACACAACAGAGAAACACGCTCGAGAAACATGCCGGAGAAACACACCAGAGAAACACGCTCGAGAAACATGCCGGAGAAACACACCAGAGAAACACGCTCGAGAAACATGCTTGAGAAACACACCTGAGAAACACGCTCGAGAAACACGGCCGAGAAACACGCCAGTGAAACACGCTCGAGAAACAGTTTTAGTTATTTTAGTACTTCAATTTAAACTAAAAAATTTGAAAGCAAAATAAAATCATTTTTCAAATATTTTATTTCATGTTATATTTCAGTTAATGCTTATTTTATTTGAATTACCATAATATTTTAGTTTTATTTAACTATAATAATCCTGATGTTGGGCTGCTCAAACAAACAGATCAGTGCTCTGATAAGTGTCACAGAGTCACATTTTAGAAGTTTCAGCTTGATAAGTCAGTCAGTCCAAACACTTTCTCACAATCATTCATCCATCAACTGCTCCAGTTTCTCTCACTAGTGTTTCTGTCTCAATGATGAAGTCAATTAACGAGTTCTCCTTCTGTCTGGGACAGAGCGGGTCAGACGACTGCCAGCGACAGACGCCCGTGTGTGTGTGTGTGTATGTGTGTGTGTGTGTGTGTGTGTGTGTGTGTGTGTGTGTGAGAGAGTGTGTGTTTCCGTTCACAACACAAGAGAAGAGCTCAAGCTGTTCACACACAAACACACTGAAACCAAACATTTCATCACGTCACTTGATTTACGCCCGTGATTCCCGCTGTCAACTGCATTAAGGGTTGATTTGGAGAGACAATGCAATAAAATCACGTGTTCAATGAGGCTCTACGTTTCATTTAACGACACTGCAGAGAAATCAGCAGTCACTGACTCGTCTGACCTCAAACTGAAGAGTAACAGCGCTAATGACCAAACCACACACACACACAGCTGAGGACACTAGCATTTTATAAAACATCATCATTATGCCTCCAAATCCTGATTGGATGAGCATCTGAAATCAGTGTAAGTCACTTGTTACTGCGTTGCAGTGATTTCACACATTTAAATGGTTTTTGGTGGTGATGTTGGACCAATATACTGGTCAGACCAAGACATGACCTCACTTGTGGTCATTTTGAGTTGTTGACCATGTCTCACAAAAGTGTTAGATAAATTATCCATACCATACATACATATAGAGAGTCAACTAACAGTCCTGTTGGATGCATAACATCCGTTTCAATATTTTATGAATTGACTAAATATGCTGGAAAAACTAAACAGTTTAAATCTGGTTTGGGGTCAGTAACATTTTTGGTGTTTAAAAGAAGTCTCTCTTGCTCACCAAGGCTGCATTTATTTGATAAAAATACAGTAGAAATTGTGAAATATTATTACAGTTTAAAACAGCTGTTTTCTATGTGAATATCTGTTCAACTGTAATTTATTTCTGTGATCAAAGCTTAATTTTCAGCATCATTACTCCAGTCTTCAGTGTCTTTCAGAAATCATTCTAATATGCTGATTTGCTGCTCAAGAAATATTTCTGATTATTATCAATGTTGAAAACAGTTGTGCTGATTAATATTTTTATGGAAACTGTGATACATTTTATTTTCAGGATTCACAGATGAATAGAAAGTTCAAAAGAACAGCATTTATTTGAAACAGAAATCTTTATAAATGTCTTTACTGTAACTTTTGATCAATTTAATGCATCGTTGCTAAATAAAAGTATTAATTTCTTCCAAATAAATCTTTTGAATTGTATATAGTGAATCAGTTTCCACAAAATGTATTGAACTTTTTTTAATATAATATTGTGAATTTAAATAAAAATGTAATGTAATGTAGTTATTTTAGTAACAATAATTGTTCATTGAATTAAAAAATGATTGTAGCTATATCGCACACAAAAAAAATTGTGTGTGTGTGTGCGTGTATGTGTGTGTGTGTGTGTTCACAGGTGATAAGTGTCTCTCTCAAGAGTCTTTCTCAGGTCTGATACGCGTCTGTAAAGGTCAAAGCGTCTGAAGTCTCACGGGTTAAAGGTCGATCTACAGATCAGGAATGAATGAAATGCAGATGAAACAGAACCTGCAGCTCATCTCAGAGTAAATACATCAGATTCATATGGGTTTATGAAGATCAGTCTGAATCAGACAAATGACAGCTGTCAATCAAATCAGACATGAGATCTGGATCTGATTCTGATGCTCCTTCAGACTGAGTTCACATTTTCTCCAGCTGATTATTCACAGTGCATTAAGTCAACTGTTTCATATTACACGTTTTCTGAAATGATTAAATATCTAATTAAATATGCACTAATTTACATGCAATTCCAGAAAATAAATCTGAACACTGGATAAAACCAGTCTCAATTTTCTTTCATTTTGTTTACATATTAGAGTTCAAGGTTTTTACTGAAGGGATTTTGGATTTTTCTTTTTATTTCTCCATAAATCAAAAATACTGTCAGCAAACAGAAAAAAAATACATTTTCACCATGCTTTTAAGATTAAAATGTTAATGAAATCAGCGTGAATGAAATATGAACAAACCCATAAAAAAATCTTCAGAATATAGAGAGGAATAAAACTAAGTTTTGTTTGTAGTGTCTCACCTTAAGATAATGAATTAATTGCAGTCAAACATCGTAATGCAACAGATTAGTTTGTACTATAGGCTCATTCACTTCTCATTTTACGTAATCTGCTAATCAAAATTGAGTTTGTATGATGCTAGCAACACCTAGGTCATGGGTTTGAACCCTAGAAAATTATATACATATTGAATGTTGTCATATATTTAGTACGTATTATTCAATATTCAGATCTTACAAACCAAGGGCCAGTTTTACTAAACAGGGCAAATTAGCGCGAGAGTGCAATTCCAAAACAGCGCCGATGGGTGTGGAAATTTCTGCAGGTGATTTACTAACAACTGCGCAAATTAAAAAACACAGACGCAACATCTCATTTACATATCGACCAACACAATATACCAAGAGCAGCGCAAATTAGCATAATAGCAAATAAAGAATAAAGAAATAAATAAGCCACAGTACGTTGAAAAGAACCAGAGGTCAAAAATAAAGGTTTGCTAGAAGTTTTGATAGAGCTGGTATAGCGTGACTCCTAGTTGAGGGTTCAAGTCGTCTTTTATTTCCTGAAGCAAATGAAGAATAACATGGCTTGGCAAACGATCTGTTTGGATAATGTGTTCTTCTGGTATTCAAAATAAATTAATACTTGTGGAAAAAGTCCTCTCCCCTCTACCACGCGCTCTCTGTTTTCTGCAGTGCCTCCTACAGCAACAATAACTGCAGCCATTTCAA
Organism: Spinibarbus caldwelli; assembly: GCA_039654775.1. Classification (NCBI taxonomy): domain Eukaryota; kingdom Metazoa; phylum Chordata; class Actinopteri; order Cypriniformes; family Cyprinidae; genus Spinibarbus; species Spinibarbus caldwelli. The sequence goes on from CM077264.1 coordinate 1,631,297, forward strand.
GCGCAAAATAGTTTAAGACATGCTTTTTTTGGGCGTTAAATAATGGCGCAAATGCCAGTAATTTGACGAGCGCAAACGCTAGCAAATCTTGTTGCGTGATTCATTTGAATTCTCTCCTCCCATAAATTTTGCGTCTGAAAGGGAAACTCCTACAAATGCATATTCAATAAGGTTAGGCGCAAAAATAACTGTCCAGGCCTTTCCAGCGCTAATTAGTCACTGCACATCTTTAGTAAAACCTGACAGTACTATTTTAATGCCAAAAGACGGTTTGTGTTGGCACAAGCTGTTAGTAAAACTGGCCCCAAGAGTCAAAATATTTGATGGATTGATGCAGAAGCTGAAACTCTGTGAACAGCAGACTGATGTGTATTTGTGATGCGTCATTTCAGCCAGCACACACACTCACACACACACGTTCACACATGCATTATTAATAGATGTGTGATTATGTAACGCTGCCGTGATTCTTCAGTCTGAGGGATCTGTAAATATTCCCTTTTCATATTCCTGCTCGGAATGAGCTGGAAAAACGATGGAGTCAGCAGCCAGAGGCTCATTCCCGCTGAACCCCAACACATTCACTCACGTCACTGGATTTACATGAGAGCAAAGGCCTGCATAGAGCACTATGAATCCTGCTTTATTTTTTCACAAATTTTGTTTCAGTTTTTAATTTGTATGGATTATATTTTAATACTTTAATTAAATTGCAATAATCAAAAAGATGTCTAATAAATTGAACTAATAAAACGTTTACAATTAATCTTTTTTTTTAACAATAAAAGTGACTTATGAAATGTGTTCTATTTTTTCGATAAATTCTATTTGGTCTGTTTAAATTTTTCTAATGAACATATTTTTATACTCACATTTACATTCACAATATTAACACATTTACAATATTACAACTTAATATTTTGTATTTTAATATTTACAGACACTAGTCCATATTGCAGTTTGATTCCCTGTACAGCACTAATTTTGATTTATACATCCAAAATGTCCAAAATTCCAAGACATTTCCCATTATACTTTAAATGTGATTTTTCTGACTGGATTCTGTCTGCATTCAAGTGAATTCATAAAGCTTTAACAACTTAAGATTGTTATTGTTAAAATTTTAACAATACCGGTAATCGTGTTTTTTCAGAAATTCTATGTTGTCTGTTTAAATTTGTCTGGATTCTGTGTTTGATGATATAATATTTGTTAGCAAAAAAAAAAAAAAAAAAAAAGCAGTAATCAGATGAATGCACAAAACTTTAACAATTTAATTAATCTTTTAAACTGTAATTAAATTTAAATTGTTTCTTTCATTTATTGGCTAACAAAGCACTGCACCATAGAGGTTTAATGTTTAAATTAAAACATGGAGGAAAAGTGTGTGATATTCCTTAAATAATGTTTTAAGTTAAGTTTGAGAAGAACATTTTACTCTACAATAGTAATACATTTGTCACAATTTCTTCAAGTTAAACCAAACTTTTATTTTGGTGGGTTGAGTTTCTGAGTGTATTTGATGATAGTTTTCTCAAATGAAATGGTGAAACGCTGGTTAAGTGACTAAATAGCAGTCTTTGTGCTTTTATATTCACAAACGCTAGTCCACAGCATTACGTATTCATCCAAAACTTGCCAAATTCCACGTTGTACAGAAATTCCATTCTGTGTTTTCCGCATCACAGAGCCAAATGTTCATGGAAAACCACGATATTTAAACACAATCCCATTGGAAAAAGATTGAGAACGAGGAATTAAACACGTTCTTATTCCCTCCTTTCAAATGTACAGCTCTCCATTTCTCACAACAACGTCTGTTTCCGAACAGGTTTCCCAACTCTCCCTTACAATTCCAGGGAAAGAGACTCAGAGAAAAAATCAGAAGCCAGAATTTCTCCATCTAGTGGGATTCAGAGGAGTGGGAAACCTCTCTCTCTCTCTCTCTCTCTGTGTGTGTGTGTGTGTGTGTGTTTGTTTCTGCAGGTAATCTCACGGCTGTGGACACCAGATCAATCAAACGGCTCATTTTTCTCGTCTTTGTTCCTGGTTCCAGCTGTGAGGTTTGAGGACCATCAGTCAGCGAGAGGCGGCCGGACAGAGAGATGGATTGGGACATTTGTAGCGTACAGTCCAGTGAGGAGGGGGTCACAGGGGCCCCGGGGCCTCAGGCCATTCCTCACACACACACAAACACACACACACACACACACACACACACACACACACACACACACACACAATCACTCGTCCCAGCAGTGATGAAACTCATTTATCAATGCACCTGTCCAGTTCACACGTTCAGAAACACACATTTTATGAAGTCACTATAGAGCGCCAAATGTCGCTGTTCATTCCACACCTGACGAACACTGGATTTCCAAGATTCTAAATTAATTATTTCAAATAAATGCTGTTCTTTTGAACTTTCTATTCATCTGTGAATCCTAAGAAATAAAATGTATCACGGTTTCCACAAAATTATTGGTCAGCACAACTGTTTTCAACACTGATAATAATCAGAAATGTTTCTTGAGCAGCAAATCAGCATATTAGAATGATTTCTGAAGGATCATGTGACACTGAAGACTGGAGTAATGATGCTGAAAATTCAGCTGCGCATCACAGAAATAAATTACAGTTTACAATATATTCACATAGAAAACAGCTATTTTGAATTGTAATAATATTTCACTGTTTTACTGTATTTTTGCAGCCTTGGTGAGCATAAAACGCTTATAAAATCATTAAAATCTTACCAACCCTTTTTGAATGGTAGTACAGTATACAAATGTATGACTCATATGAATCAACATATCTACTAAATCTGCATGAACCACAAATATAAAAATGAACAAACAAATGAGTCACTGAACCGGATATAAACATTCCTTTGTTACCTAAGAGAAATAAATATTTTGGGAAAGCATGTATGACATCAGCATTAGATTACGTTGTTGGTGGCACAAAAGAAAACATCCCTACAGTACCCCACGATTCCTGGAGCTTAGCTGATAGAAACATCTCAATCATGAATACGTGAAAATCAGTTCAGTCCAAGTGCTTCAACCAGTCTATTGGTGGCGCTCTTCATCATATGCGCTGCAGAATACACTGAACTCCTCTTTAACCTCAAGTCTCTGGAGACCAGCACAGCATTACAGGGCTTATAGACCATCAGCAGACAATTAAAGAGCCCAGCGTATGCACACAAACACCAGCGTGGATGGAAATGTCACTTTCTGTGCAGCGATGTGTTCCACATGCATCTGTAGAAAGACTAATTAGCCCAGAGAACGACACACACCGCTGAGTTTGACTCTCACTCGCACCAGCAGCGCTTATAACACACAACTACAAACACACAGAATAATATTCCTGAATTTACTTCATTATCTATCTATCTATCTATCTATCTATCTATCTATCTATCTATCTGTACATTCTTTCTCTTATTTTGTATACTCTTTGTGTATTTGCTCACATTTATCCTTATTTATCGTGTTTTACTAATACAACAGAACTCATACTAAAAGAACTCCTATGGTGGTACCATGGTGCAGTGGTGGTTTTACTGTGGTACTTTGATATATTCAATGCCAGTGGTACTAAATGATTACTATATATGTACCATAGTATATAAATGGCACTCCACAGAATACTGTGAAACTACCATGTTACATATCCAAAAACTATGGTATTATGTCAAAAAACACAGTAAGCATCATGATCAAAAATAATGGTATTATGATAAAAAAAAAAATCACTGTAAAACCATGGTACATTTCTAAAAGCTATGGTATTATGTGAAAAAAAAAACATGGTATTATCATGAAAAACCACTGTAAAACATGGCACATGTCCAAAAACTATAGTATTATGTGCAAAAGCATAGTATTGTGATGAAAAAAAAAAAAAACACTGTAAAACCATGGTATTTTTCCAAACCTATGGTATTATGTATAAAACAAGGTACTGTGATGAAAGCAACATTGTAAAACCATGGTATTTGTCCAAAAACTATAGTATTGTATGCAAAACCATGGTATTGTGACGAAAAATACTGTAAAACCATGGTATTTGTCCAAACACTATGATATTATGTGAAAATAGTATATGGATACATATGTGTATATAAACAGAAGATTATGCTTCCTTTTAAGACATCTTGTTTCAGACAATTTGTAAGGTAGCATTACATGTATCTATTGCAAGGCAATCCCAGAATGCATTACAATGTGGTTTATGAAGTAAAAAAATAAAATAAAGAAATAAATCAAGGAGGTCAATATAATACCTGGCGTCTCTATCGGTTAGCATTCCCATTCATCTCAATGGCAGATGTTCAGCTGCTGCACGAGCTCCACAATTACATCATTAAGCATTAAAGGAACAGTAGCAAAAGTCATGAAAAACTACAGAAACCTCTATAAAGTCTGAATGAAATCCTGGAAACTGTTCAGAGTCTCTGAAATGAAACGAGTGAAGGAGAGATGAGCGACACACTGACACACTTTCAGCCGTGGGTGTGCAAAAATGCTCACGAACACCTCGTTTACACCATCGCACGCTCTCAAACGCCAAATTTTCACTTACACAATGGTGTCCTTTCACAGGAGACGAGAGCTTGTGTTACTGAAGGCTACAGCTCCAAAGAGAAGATTCACAACACTAAACACCAGATCTGAGGATCTCATCCACCTTCAGAAGCAAAGCTTAAACGCCAGAGGACACAATACAAAGAAAAAGTCATAAAATATTGAAAAATAATCCAAAATACAGCAAATAAAACCACAGCGGAAGGAGAATCAACTCTAGAAGCCACAAGAAATATTTGCAAGTGATTAATGTTGTTAAGCACAGAAGTTCTCTGAGACAGCTTGGTTGGGTTTCCAACAGATCCTCAAATCATGGACTGTTTCTATTTTATTAATCGCCTAATTCTGTTAAAGTAGTGGTTTTGGTGATGCTTCAATCAGAAACGTGACCTACAGAAGCTCATCAGAACCACGTGATCTTCATCGGTCTGATTAAAACGATCCATCCAGAGGAGATTTGTCAAAACTCCTCGTTACAGAACAACAGCAGCAATTAACCGAGTGAATCTCCCGTCATACACTCAGCGGAACATTTCACGTTTTATTAGGACCCAGAATCGTTTTCTACAAGCGCTAATGAGACCACAGTGAACATGACGAGTGTGTGTGTGTGATACAGAGGCTATTAAAGCTCTTCAGCGTCATAAGAGTTAATGAAACACGCAGCAGAGAATCAATCAGCAGCTCAACGCTGGATCATCTTCAACATTATAGACCTTCAGCTCGGTGGGAATCAACACTGATCGTGTTTGGATGTGCTGTGTGTTATAAACTCGCTCTTTGACTGTTTATAATCAGCAAAATCACATAAAAGCCCCACAAGCACATCAGATCTCCAAAAAAAATCAACCTCAGGAACATCAACTGCTCCATGTTTGTGTATTTGCTCACACTTATGCTTATTTATTTACTGCATATAACAGAACTAATTCTACAAGAACTACTATGGTGGTACCATGGTACAGTGGTGGTTTTACTGTGGTACTTTGATATATTCAATGCCAATAGTGCTAAATGATTACCATATACTCTACATGTTCCATGGTATTTAAATGGTACTACAAAGAATACTGTGAAACTACCATGATACATGTCTGAAAACTATGGTATTGTGTCAAAAAGATAGATGGTTTTACTGTACAGGACATATCCAAAACAACAAGATATTACTCCACTTTTATAGTGTGAAACATCCAGAGTGCCAAGTCCCAAAGGGGTAAAACCATGGTACATGTCCAAAAACTATGGTATTATGTGAAAAATACACAAGACTACCATTAAAAAACATTGTAAAACAATGGTACATGTCCAAAAAATATGGTATTATATGGGATAAGAAAACAACACAAAATATCATGATCAAAGATACATGGTATTACCACAAAAAACATTGTAAGACCATGGTAAATGTCTAAAAAAAATGTGATATTATGTGAAAAATACATGGCATTACTATGAAAATCCATTGTAAAACTATGGTACATGTCCCAAAACGTGGAGACGTGGTATTATGTCACAAATACATGGTATTACTATGAAAGCCATTGTAAAATCACGGTACACAAACAAAAAAACTATGGTATTATGTGAAAAAACTATGGTATTATGTGAAAAAAACTATGGTATTATGTGAAAAACACAGCAAGCATAAATACCTACAAGAGAGAGTCTTGTCATTAAAAAGCCATTGTAAAATCATGGTACATGTCCAAAAACCAATGCTACTGCCATGGTAGAAATAAATAAGTATGGTAGCATGCCTAAAAGCAAACATGGTATTACTATAGTACCACAGTAGTGACAGATGAGAAACTCTGGGATCAGCAGCACAAGCCTCCTGAATCTCAGGTAAGTGGCGTGTCTCACCTGTGAGATCTCGTACAGTAGTTTGTAATGCTCCTCTCTCTTCTGTAAACTACACAGATTGCAGCCCATCCTCGTGCTCAGGGATACAGCAGCCGTCTCGCTCTCCCTCCAGAACGGCTCGCACACACACAGCGCCTCTCATCCGTGTGTCACCTCACAGACCTGCATGCACAACCACAGCCTCTGGCATCCGACAGTGTGTGAGAGATCCGCTCGCTCTCTCTCACACACACACACACACACACACACACGCCCCCTTCAGCAGCTCAGCCTATGAATAATGATGAGAGGGGTGTGGCCACATCAGTGGGAGGAGTCAGTGAGCATCAGTGCTCAAACAATGAGGCTCTTTTGTGTCAGTAACATTGATGTCACACACACACACACACACACACACACACACACACAGTCAGCACTGGTCAGATTGTGTGTCTTGTGGTGGAGATTTTAAGTGGTTTTTAGTCTTAAACTGTTATTACTGATTGGGGAGATGCAGCTCACAGTGGAATTGATCAGAAGCTTTTCAACATAATGTGCAAAAAGCAAAGTAGGTCACCAACCAACCAACCAACCAACCCATAAGGACTTCACACACACACAGCCATACATACATGAAACAATCTATGAAATATGAGTATTATCCATGCACATTTAGCCAAAAGCAATAGCTGGTCATTTTAGTTTTGTGGCTGATCATAAATCTATACTATTTGTAAAACAGGGTTAAGCTGTACAAGCAAACTCAGACACGATAATGTCCAGTTGGTAACCATGTACAAAAACTATGTGAAAAAAATAAAACAACAAAGTAAGTATCATGACCAAAAATACACAGAATTACCATTGTAAAACCATTGTGCAGGTATATTTCCAAAAACTGGCTTTATGTTAAACACAGCAAGCGTCAATACCAAAAATACAGGGTATTACTATTAAAAAAAACTAGAAAAACCACTGTCTAAGACTATGGTATGTATTGTTAAAAAAAAAATAATAATACATGGTATCAACCTGAAAACCATTGTACATGTTCAACAATACATGGTACAATACCATAAAACTATGGTAAATGTCCAAAAAAACGTGGAATTACCATAAAAAAACATTATAAACCATGGTAAATGTCCAAAAACTATGGTATTGCCATGAAAAACCATTGTAAAACTTTAGTAAATGTCCAAAAACTGTGGAATTACCATAAAAAACATTGTAAACCATGGTAAATGTCCAAAAGCTATGGTATTGCCATGAAAAACCATTGTAAAACTTTAGTAAATGTCCAAAAACTGTGGAATTACCATAAAAAAAACATTGTAAACCATGGTAAATGTCCAAAAACGATGGTATTATAGTGAAAATCCATTGTAAAACCATGGTAAAAAAAAAAAAAAATAAAATAAAATAAAAAATCATGGTATTACTGTGAAAAACCATTGTAAACCTTGGTAAATGTCTAAAAACTATGTTATTACCATGAAAATCCATTGTAAAACCATAGTAAATGTCCAAATATACATGGTATTACCATGTAAAACTATGGTATTATGTGAAAAAACAGTCAGAATCAATATCAAAAATAAACAAACACATATAAAACATATTTATATGAAAAAAATAAGTCTATAATAAAAATCTGTGACACTTTAGGCAAGACACTACAGGTATACAGTATAATAGGGTATTAAAGGTTAACTACTCAGCATCACCATACTTCACCAGTTAATTAATCACAGTATAGTAAGACAAATGTTTTGTATTGCAAGTTTTCTGAAAAGTTATGTTTAAATGTGAAAATGATGCATTATCTAATTAGAAATGCACTAACTTACACAATTCTTGAAAACAAATCTGAACATTGGATAAACTAAAGCCAGGTTCAAAATGTTCTTTTATTTTGCTGACACATATTAGATTTAAAGGTTTTTACTGAGTGGATTTTGGTATTCTCTTTTTATCACTCCAGAAATCAGAAAATGCTGCCAATAAAATACATTTTCACCATGTTTTTTGGAATAAAATATTAGATAAACCAGTGTGAATGATATATGAACAAACCCTTCAGTAAAAACTTTCAGAATATAGGTAGGAATAAAACTCAAAGTTTCGGTGTGTAATTCCTGCAGAAGTGGAGGAAAAAACGTTTAAAGATGTATCAAAATTGAAATCTACAGACACAAATAGATGAAGTGTCATAAAATGAACACTTAAATGTGTATTCTGTATGTTTTCTTCACACTAACCTGAAAGAAGACATGATATGGAGGCAAAGCAGAACAAAATCTCAAAACTGACCAAACAATGGTTTAGCTGGCAGTGTCTCACTTTAATGAAACGTCCAAACGCTGAGCTGAAGAACATCATCATGTCCATCACAGCAGGTGTGATTGTGTGGCTCTCACAATCAGACGAGACACACGACACGCTGAGAAGAAACACTACAGAATTAACCAGCTGTAATTATTCTGTAATTAGCCCTGGAGCTCACCATCACACACACACACACACACACACACACACACACACACACACACACACACACTCACACACACACACACACTCACACACTCACACACTCACACACACACACACACACACACACACACACACACACACACACACACACACACATTCACACACACACACACACACACACACACACACACACACACACACACACACACACACACTCACACACACACACACACATTCACACACACACACACACACACACACACACACACACGAGTGTTTAAGGAAACGAGCTCTCATCAGCTGACGATCAGTCAGTTCCCTTTGGGAGAAAATAATCGGATTTGCTGGCTTTAATTTTACTCAGACGCCCTGAGGGCAAAACATGAGGCACAAAACCACACACCTACACACACAGTATCATACAACACAGCGCCTTAAGTTCAGAATTAATAATAATAAAAAATAATTAACCACTTTCAAATGTGCTTCTTAAAGTGTGTTACACAGTAAAACTATACAAGCATCACAAACTAGTAAAAGTACATAAATAATAAGTAGTGCTGTCAAGCAATTAATCGCGATTAATCGCATCCAAAATGAAAGTTTTTGTTTACATTATATATGTGTGGGTATTGTGTATATTTATTATGTATATATAAATACACACACATACAGTAAATAGTTTGAAAATATTTACATGTAATTACATCTATATATTCTTATATTGTATATTATATATAAATATATTTAACATATAACATTTTTCATAGTTTTTTTTTATATATACATAGATATTTCATAGATTTTTATGTATTTATATATACATAATAAATATAAAGCACACATACATAAATTATGTAAACAAAAACTTTTATTTTGGATGTGATTAATCATGAATTAATCATTTAATAGCACTAATAATAAGTAAACATGCATATCACAAAGTGTTTTCAGATAAGATTTAAAAACACCAAGTGACTGCCTCACTTAGAAACATGAATTAAAGTCCGTTTATTGGTGTTAGTATGAGACTCACTTACCAGCTCTATCTGTGTAATGTTCAACCAAATCTGTAATGTTCGCTTGATATCTGTGTGAGAAGACGAGAAAGAGACGTGATGTGAGCAAATCCACCCACCTATTAAACTAGTCCCACCTCAAAATGATCATTTAGACACTTCACAGATCAAATAACAAATATATTTTGCTCAAGAATTCATCCAAGTGCTTTAATACAAGCCTCACATTTGTTATAATTCTTCTCCTTCCTCATAGGTGTCGACTGTAAGTGTGTTACTGTAAACAAGTTTTATTCTAAAACTGAAGTACGAGTCAAAATGATTGTCAAAAATGTTGTCTAATAGTAAATATGCTAAATATAACCTGGTATACTTCTTTAAACACACACTTTTACTTACAGTATCTAAATGGGGACATCCCTTGAATACTATATCATTTTCATATACAGCTAATTAAATACTATAACCTAAATATAAAGCCCACACTCTAAAAACAGAAAACTTCCCCTTTTTTATTTTAAAAAACTATTTACTTATTTTTATACCATTTTTGTAAATGAGGTCATCCACAAGTTTTGCTCACTTACGGGTACAAATTTTGTCCCCAAACACGTGACCTTTCCCCATGCGTTCATTACATCAATAAAAAAAACAAAAAACAAATCAATCAATCAATACTGCATAAGTGTAATTAATTACATGCAAACAAGTGTTAAAGCATTGTTATAGGAAAATAAATATTAGACTGGGTAATAAAATGGTATATGTCAATTTAAATCGTATTTTCTGTGACTGAATGCGTGTCTAAACAAGATAAAATAATAAATGCACTGGTGAGCTTGTTTAAATCGCACCTGCTTGACGTGTGCTGGAGAATAGAGAATAAACCTGAACCCTAATGAGACCAACAACAGCAAACATCTGTAAAACAGCCACAGATGATGATCTGTGACCTACAAACATCAGACGCTCCACAGGGTTCAACAGCTCCATCCTCCCTGCGTTACAGAAGACACTTCAGAGGAGACGCACGCGTCAAACACGTCTGACATCATGTGTGTCAGCGGCTTATAGTTGAGCGTGTGCGGCGGGAAAACAATGAACAAAAGCACTTTCAGAGTCTGAATATAGATGTGAGAGAAGACACAACATTTCAGCTCCGTTCACACAGCAGCAGGACGTCCATCGGCTGAAGACACTTCTGTTACGAGAGACATTAAACATGCAGGGTTCTGTAGCCTACTATATTCTAGCACTTGCATTACACTGCACTTGCATAAAGTTATGAGAATAATGTTTTAAATATCAAAACTGGAATAGACATATGAAATGATAGAAAAATATATAGGCCTAATGATACATTTAAGCATAAAACTAAAATTACCAGTAGGTGGCGGCAAGCCACTGACTTAATAAATGAGTCATTTTTCAATCGATTCTTTCAAAACGACTGATTCATTCAGGAACGAAGTAAGAAACTGCTTTTATGAATGGATCAGTGAATCATTGACTCACCCAGTGTTGCCAAGTCCACGGTTTTCTGCAGAATTGGGCTACATTATTACTGTTGCCGCGGGTTGAAGCGACCCTGATAACGTGATATTCAGCCCTTAAAATGCGAATTTATCAGGGGAACCCTGCCAAAAAATGTGTATTTTACCCCCAGAACGCGATTTTTACCAGGGTCCCCCCTCGAAACACATTGGGCTAGTTTTGAGTAGCAGCTGGACGGGTTTTGTTGTGAACTCATCCAATAACATCGAAGCAGTATACGCACAAATGATCAAAAAAAAAAAAAAAAAAACCCAGTAGCAGTACATTTTAATTCAAAAAGGCATAACCTTTCCACACTTAGGTATATTGGAAATGAACATGTTAAAGTACCCAGGAGAGGTGGTGATGTCAACAATATTTTACTAAAAGGAGAAGCTTACTGTATTTACACACTAAATACTCTTTCCCCTAAGGGTTTGAGTTTAGAACTTGATTTTAACTCATGTTTCTAATTGATTATTTTTTGTATTGAAAGGTGAATGTTGTTGATACAGTCTCGTTTGTATCTGGATATATGTTATATAGTTATGCATTGATTAATTCTTGGACAAGTGGTTATAGATTGTGAAAAGGATGGGGACTGTTTGGTTTTGTCTTATGATGGTTTGGGGATTTTTTGATATTGTGTTTGTATTTAAAATTTTTTGCTTCAATGTGGTTGTCTTGTTTCAATTGTGATATACTATAGCTGTTCACATGATTAACAGTGTGCAGATCTTTTTTCTATTATTTGACGATACCCTTTGATCTTGCACCTGGCCAAGACGTTTTTGGATGTGCATACTTTGACCCTTCTTTCATGTGGGCCTATTAAAATACATCATCACTTCTGCACTCTAAATGCAACTGAAAAATGGACTGAAAGTGAGCGTTTGTTAATAGATCCAGCTGTCAGTTCCAACAAATGGAGCTGTTAGGTAAAAACAAACTCACAGACGTGTGTTTTCAGGTTTTAACAGAGATGAAAATTGAAAGTAAATCAATCAATCACTCAGAAAAGACTCGAGCAACCTGACACACATTATCACCCGCTGTTCAGGATCACGTCAGACACAGAATCAGACCAGCGGGTGACACACACACACACACACACACACACACACACACAGAGCGGATGGCTTTACTGCTGTGGGCGCTAATGGCTAATAGCTAACGGTGCTCAATGAATCAACCTCTGACTGAGTCTCACCAAGCGACACAAATTACCCACAAACCCACTGAGACAGACAGGGAATGTTTTCCAGTTTATCTGGTTTAATTAAACTGCTGTCGGTGTGCGCGCTAACGTCTGGAGGAAACAGACCTGCCTCTCCACGCTCAGCTCGAGGGGTTTGTGCTTCCTAATGGGCTGTTTAGGTCGGACGGTCAGCGCTTTCACATCCCACACATTCACTTACAGCTGCTGGACACAGATATCAGACTATGAGCAGCTTTAGTTTGATAACAGCCCTTCTGACCAATCCAGCTTAAGTTATCTGGTTGATCAGCAGTAATGTTCATAAAACCAGCCAGTTTGGAACAGATATCATCAACTATAATACTTGATACGCACATTTCTAAGGTTCTAAATGATCAACATGATTCTGTTAAACCTGTTTCACACTCAATCTCCTCCATGCCTTCTGTTGCATTGATAGTGTTTGGTTTTTTATCAAGTCAAAGCACTTTTAGTGTAATTGTACAAACGTCCAGCTTTGCTCTTTTTGCTCTCAAATCTTGACTGATTTTTATCAAAATAACTGCAGTCATATCTCCAGATGAACACTTACTGGACTGAAGCAGCTCAGCTTTACTTGATTCTCCATCAATTATTTTCTAGAAAAATCAGTGAGTCTCAAATCTGATAATCAGGATCTTTTGAGGAGCGTTTGTTTCCAGAAGCTTTTCTTTCACTGTTCCTCAGCAGAGGAATGATCTTCACAAGCCTCCAAAACATCTCACATCTTCTGAGGAGCGTTTACTGTTTTTCTTCATCTCTCAGTCATCATCGGATTGCATTGCATTATATGTCTGGATCATTTTAATCTCATTTTACTAAGACATATTATTGAAAATATAGAGCGATGACTGATATTTAGATCATTTTATGTCAGTATCTGCTGTACTGTTATAAAGATCTCATTGATTTACATTACAAGCATCAGAATTTCATCACAGAAATTTCAGCATCTGCACCAAACTGCATATTTTGCTCAGTTTGAATAAAATTGAGCGGTTTTTCTTCCATAGTCTCAGACTATATGAGCCATAAATGCCTGATGGATCAGATATGATATACTCATGTATGCACACATAAAAAACACATATGCACACATTTTTAAAAGGTGTTTAACAAATATTTTGTCTAAAGCTTCAATAAACTGTTCCATTTCTAAAAAAAAATAAACATCGAATAACTCCTGAATTGGACAAAAACAACATCAGCATCTTTAGGGTTTACACAGTAAAGGAAAGCTATAGTGAATTGCCTGAATTGCATTTTCTGTGGCTCATGATCTTGGTCTTATCGCTGTTTTACAGCTGAACTTGTGACTTTTGTCCCTGTTTAATACAATATTAGGAAAGTTTCTTGTACACACTGCGAGATTTAGATTCAGAGGCTGGTGAAGGAGAACATGAATAAATAAACCCCTCTGAGCCGTGTGTCGCTCCCGACACTGAAGTTCCTCAAAAGTTCATCGTTTCAAAATATTTGCAGTGCAACGATTTCAAGTGAGATGTTCCATCACCCGCAGAGACACATGTACGAGAACATGAATTATTCATGACTAAACAAAAAACAAAGTATAATATGAGATGTGAATGTGAAGATGCTAATGAAGAGAACACACTGAGCTTGCTGTTTATTTACATGTGAACTTACACACTTTTCAGTATTTAAAAGTGTATAATCAGGCCATTCAGAGAGTCAGAAAACATGTTTATCCTGCTAAAACATTGGCTAAGATGGTCTGGTTTGATGATTTTAGAGTGGTTTAATTTGGGGAACAGCTAAACTGTTTTTCAGTTCATTTCACATTTTTATAACAAATATAGATATTTTACTGTCTTTCTTAAAACAACTAAGGAAAAAATCACCCCAAAATGAAAATTATTGACTTATCTTTACCTCAAATCTGTATTCTGTTATCTTTTTTCGCTGGTTTTGAAAAAGTAGATGCTGCTAACCGACATTGTTCAGTGCTTAGACTACATTTTAAAGATATTTAGGTCTAAATTTAAGATTTATTTTAATTGCACATCAAATTCCCATCTATTTGGATTATGCAGTTTTAACATACACTAATAAACTTGATGTAATGCATATTTGTCATTCATAAATTAAACAAGTCAGATTTCTGTAACAGTACTAATTAACTGAATGTGTTTGAAATACACAATTATCAGGTTTATATATTTATTATCAATAAATCCTGTTTATTTTAGTCTCATACATTTTAACTAACTAATTATTGCTTGCAGTGTTGGGTGTAATTATTTACTATGTAATAAGTTACTCTAATTTAATTACTTTTCCCTTGAAAAAGTAAAGTAAGGGATTACTCTTATTTTTTCTGTAATTTAATTACAGTTACTTCTTATGTAATTGAACTTAATACTGTGTATAGACTGTAGAACATTTATATACAATACAATAGTGGATTTAACGTCAAATGCTTTTTATGTACCCTTCTCACTTTAAATACTTTGGTGAGTTAATAAAAAATATTGTTAACACTTCAGTGTCCAATTCTCACTATTAACTAGTTGTTCATTAGCATGAATATTACTGGGATGTTGGCTGTTTATTATTACTTAAAAACATATATTAATGTTTTATTCTGAAGACCTTATTCTAAATCCTTAATCCTACCCAATTCTTAAACTTAACAACTACTTTACTAAGTATTAATAAGCAGTAATTAGGAGTATATTGAGGCAAAAGTCAAAGTTAATAGTTAGTTAATAGTGAGAATTGGACTCTAATCTAAAGAGTGACCAGAAAAATGTATGTAGATATCTATTATTTAGTTGAAAGAATTAAAAGAGGTGTTTCATGTCTATCCTTGTATCATTAACTTGTCGAGGTTGATATAGGGTTTAGAAAGTAATTAGTAATAAGTAATTAAATACTTTTTGGAGAGAGTAATTTGTTCAGTAATCTAATTACATTGCTGAAGATGTAATTAGTAACTAGTAATTAATTACTTTTTTAGAGTAACTTACCCAACACTGATTGCTTGTTCTACAGCTAGCCATATTTTAACAATTTTTTATACTTTTTTAAACTGAATAAATGTAATTGTTTTTGCAATGAACCGATTCATGCTGATTCTAAGCAACTTGAATAAATGCATTTTTAAAATATGATTATTTATATAAAATCATGCAAACAGTTAATAAACTATGCCATGATTTTTTTGAGTGCAGAAATCAGACCTGTTTCATTAATGTATGACTGACAAATATGAATCACATTATGTTTATTAGTTTGTTTGTGTTAAAACTGCTAATCTAAATGGATGGAAATTTTATATGTAATTCAAATACACAAACCCTAAATTTAGGCCTACATGTTTTTTTGGCATCCGCTGGTATTTTGCTCAGATCTACTCACACTCAAATGTCCCTCTGGTCCATATTCTGGAGAAGCTCTGAATTTAAAGCGAGGTCATGAAGAATGTCTGACTGTTGAAGTGTCGCAACAAAGCCTCAGTTCTGTGAAGACAAACACAAAATAGATTAAAACATTTACAAGAACATGGAGTTAATCTGCTTTTCCTCATCAAATGTGAACATGCATGAGAGGAAAGTTATTTGACTGAGCTCTGAGGTGAAACTTCACAAAGACTCAAGTCATCAGAAAGCTGGACGTCTGTCAAAGAAAAACTCTTGAAAGACTCAGTTCAGCTGCGAGCTGAAGAAACATGCTGAACTCAGGTCAATGATTCAGATGGTTAGAGAGTTCAGATCCTGCGGGTCGGTTTGAAGATGGAGTCAAAGGCTGAAGTGAAGGAGCTCTATGAGGAGTTCGGTTCATGTTCACACTCTCTTTATAGGCTCATAAAGGATGCTGGTTAAGTGTTTAAGATGAGATGTGTGTTATGAATGATGAACTTCAGCTCATGACTCCCATCCTCCTCATGTCTTTTGGGTTATCTGGCTTTTCATAACATGCCATTTCAGACTAGTGAAAAGAAAACAATCCAAAATATGCATTTAACTCTTTATTTCACTGCATTTTTTTATTTGCGTCTTTAGATTCGGTACCAATGCATATCTTTAAAAGTTTGTTCCTCCACTTCAGCAGCACTTACAAACACCAGTACTTAGAGTTTTATTTCTCTCTATATTCTGAAGGTTTTTACTGAAGGGTTTGTTCATATATCATTCACACTGGTTTATACAACATTTTATGCCTAAAAACATGGTGAAAACCTTTTTTTTTTTTTTTGGCTGTTGACAGTATTTTCTGATTTATGGAGCGATAAAAAGAGAAATCCAAAATCCCCTCTGTAAAAACCATTAACTCTAATATGTCAACAAAATGAAAGAAAATTTTAAACTTGGCATTATCCAGTGTTCATATTTATTTTCTGAAAATGTATGCACATATTAATGCATATTTAATGCTTCGTTTGTGTATTTAAACATGACATTTCAGAATACAAAAAATGTTTGCAATTTTTAATGTAATCAATCTACTGGGGAAGTATAGTGATGTATTTTAGTTCATTTTTTTACCCTATTCACCTGGGGTGTCTTGCTTTAAATAACATTAATAATGCAGTAATACAGTTTTTGACATTTAAATCTTCAGTACAACAAATACCACCATAACCGATCTTCCTGTGCAGAATAACTATTTACATTTACATGTACATTCATGCATTTAGAGGATGCTTTTATCCAAAGTAATCTACGATCCGGTCTGTTTCTGATGAGGAACGGCTCTCAGAAATGCTGTTATTTTCAGACATGGAGACTCAGAAAGTGAAAGCGCGTGACCATGGGCTCGATGTCTCTGCTGATTGGTTTCAGCAGCAGGTGTGTTTCTTCTGACCTCCGGGGTGAAACAATTTTACAAGGCTGTTTTGTAGCCCGGCCGACAGGATTGACTCATAAAATGCTGTATGTTCATGGACGCTGTTCCATAAAATCCTGACACCTACATTTGTTTCTCAAACGACGTGCTTAGAGCCGCGCTTACGGCCGAGGGGGAAATGATCCAGTCAGACTTTCTTCTTGATACAACTGAGAAACTTTAAGATCTATGAGAGACAGCGAATTTCCTCAAATATGTCTAGACAAAATCACATGCATTCATCAGAAAGGGTCCATTCGTATGAGATGATATTGACTGTTTACTCTGAGTTTCATTTCACTGTTTGACATTTATCCATCCATACTGATCAGAGTCAACATGAGACAACATTCACAGACCATTACACTTCAGGAATGTGATGCATTTTAGAGAAACAGGATATTTAATGAGAAAAACTGTGAGCTGGACTTGAGGAATTAATTAGATGGTGAAAAGAAATCGGGCTAAAAAATATCAAATCATAAATTTTTACTAACTTGGATGAGCTGCCAGTGATGTCAAAAAGGTAAAACGGGTTTGTTTTGATTTCATGTTGACTATTTAGATCAGCTCCCATCAGGATGACATCTGGTTTTCAAAGCAGGGTTATTAGGGTTAACTAAAACTAAAACCATTTGAAAAAAAAAGAACAGAAAAGAAAATTATTACCTGAACACTGTTAAAAAAAAAAAAAAATGCTGGCTTGAAGTTTTTTATTTTTTGAGTAAGTCATTTCAACTTAAATTACATTAAACATGAGTTGAATCTGGTATAAATTATTTGTAAAAGTTGAAAATTGCTTAACTTATTTTGATGAGTTAAAGTAATGTAAAAACATATCTTGTTATGACTTACTGATCATACCATTTTTATTACAGTGAAATAAAATAAATGTGAAAAAATATTTAAAAAAATCTACACCCACACACACAGAGTCAAAAATGCCACTAAATTACATAAAATATCCTTTTTTTTTAACTTGCATTTGTTAATTTTTACCTAAATTTACTTATTTTTACTTTTACTTAAATTTACTTTTCAAAGCTGTAAATAACACAGTATTTCCGTTTTTCTTTTTCAAATTTTCACTTTTAATTCAATGTATTACTTGCCATTTTGTAATTATTTGTGAAATTTACTTCCAATTTCTGAGTGAAAATTGTTTCTACACCATTTTTTTCCAGTGATAACACTGAAATCTGTTCTGGTCTGTCATTGTGTTCACGTCCAACTCTGACTGATGAAAAATTAAAGAGGCCTCTCGGTTTCACTCAGATCTTCCTCAAAGCTGTTAAATTCTGCATGGAGACGCTGAGCTGCAGTTTGTGATTCCTCTGGGGGACAGATGTGATCTTTGATAAGAGTTGCTCATCTATAATACAATGTTACGTAATGCATTCCCCTCAAAAACTCATTTATCTGGTGTCATCTGGGGCTTCGGCGTCACACACGCGTTGTCTGACCCTCTGTGTGTTTGATGCCATGCAGACAGAACACAGACAGAGCACTTTCAGAAACTTCACTTTGATTTACACACTTTCATAGAAAACAGGAAACATGAAAATCAACCATGCGTCTGGATGTTTTGTCCTCTGGGAAACGAGCATCAGATATTGTGAGTGTTTCCTCACAAACAGCTTCTGTGGGATTGGTTGCTATGGAAACTCCTCTGTTTGATGATGCGGATGTCAAAGGACTCTTACGAGACATAAGACTTAAGACTTTTACTAGAAAATCAGTCTGAAAGAAACAGGAAATGAAGGGACAGGAAGTCATGACACACAAGAAACAGACCATATCAAAATGAATAGTAGCCTACATTTACAAATGATGCTACTAAAATATGGATGCTGAGCAGGGCTGGACAAATTCATGTTTTCACTCACCAAACAAATATGGCGACAACATTTTTTCATTACTGGCCAATCAGAACAACTATCAAAAATATCAAAAATATACAAAGTCATAGCTTAAATATATTTATTATGAAATCTGATTCTGAATCAGCTGATCATGCCATAAAATATCGTTATTTATGTTTTATATTATGTACATATTACTTAAAATAATTGTAATAATTAAACGAAAATAAATAATTTTTTATTTGTATTTTTTAATGTTGCTTAATATTATTTAATACATACATACACACACATACATTATATATATAAATTCAAACTCAATTCAAATTCAATATATAATTTTCATTTTTAAAATATTTTTAACATTTAAAATAAAGGAAAATATTATTTTTATTATAATACTATTATTAAATAGATTTACTTATTTTTTTATTTTACTTATATATTTATATATTGTATATGTAAATATATTTATTTATTTTTTAATAAATAAAAAAATGTATTTATTTATATATTTTTTTCTCCATTTGTTTTTGCCAAGTCTTTCGCAACTGTATATTGTTTGTGTTAAGTGCTGTTTTTTTGTATTATATGTTTAAATATGCATGTATGTTACAGCACATATGACAAAATTGTGCACATTTTAAAGCAGAATACAAAGTTGATTACAGATAAAATGAAATTCATTGTCCTGTCTGAAGGTTAATGAATAAATGAAGCTGCTGTATGTTGGCTGGTGAAGTGTGTCTACATGAATAGAATACCAGTGATTCGTTTGCGTCCTCCTTCATTTGGTCTCTTTTCTTCGGTGACACAGATACTGATGAACGAGTTCTTGGTGAAAGGGTTTCTGGGAGAGTTTTGGCTAGGAGCGCTCAGCAGATCCCAGTGTCGAGCTGCTTTATTCCCCCATCAGCCCTTGCTTATGAGATCAGGAGAAACTATAATTCATCTCAGACGAGGTTAAAATCCAAGAGCTCTCAGAGAAATGTCACAGACCAGCAGACGAGACTCAACGCTACAAATAACCCAAACCCTCCTCACAGAGTGTTACAGATGCGGTTCACACACACATCTGCAGCACAAAGTCATGAAGTCACTCTAGAAACACTGACTTGACTTTGTCCATTTATTTTATGCTTTCTGCAATGCTGGAGTGCAACGCCAAGGTCACGGGTTCGATTACCAAGCAATGCATGAACTATTAACATGTGCAGCTTGAATGCTTTGGATATAAGCATCTGCCAAATGCATGAATGCAAATGTTTTCGTCCTATGAGCCGCTGATCATGATGAATATACTGTATTATGGCCCTGCTCAAATACAAAAGTTTAAACATTAAAAACAAATTAGACTGGACAGGACTGAGATTTGTGCACTTTACAGCTAATCAGACTAAACCAGTTTAACTCCAGCTTAACAGGCCATAATATGTGTAAAATTGATGTATATCAAAACATCAAAAAAAAAAAAAAAAAAAAAAAAAAAAAGATGATCGCTGAACTTCCTCACCACTGGTTAAACAAAGATCTGAGACAGCCAATAGACATCCAGCAGTCTCAGCAGCAGCCAATCACAGTTCTAGGCTCAGTCATGAATATTTAAATGAGATGATTTATCACTGGAAAGTGCAGTGGTGTTTCATAAAAACAAAAAATCTAAATAATTTTCAGTAATTGAAATAAAATAGAAATATAGATGAAAATATATGAAAAACCTAAACTTAAAAAAAAAAATGAAATGTTGCCTTGGCAACTAACTGAAATAAGTTTGAGTTGAAGTACTAAAATTACTAAAAAATAAAACTGAAAAACCTAAAGCTGAATAGAAATATTTTTTAAAAGAATAATAATGACAAAAGCACATAAAATGACTAAAGCTTGAACTAAAATGAAAATGAAAATGATCTACTATTTATATCTTAATTATTTTTTTAGCTTCTTTTGAAAGAGTTTTTTTATAACAAAAATATTTTGTATAATAATAATAAGAAAAACATGAATATGCAATGGTATATAAGATACATAATAAAGGAGAAAAACCCCTGTTATAATATTATTTGATGTGAAAACTCCATAACCGTGGTTAAATGACTGTAATGTACAGTCAAACCAAAATTTATTCAGATACCTGACATAATTTGTGATATTTTTGTACTAGTGGGTGCAGGACTCTATAGTTCATTTATGTAAGTGAGGATAGCAAAATAAAGTGAACTGTGACATATTATACCCAAAAATCCTTCATACAGTGGACTACCAGTAAAACTGATAAAAATTATTCAGACACTTTGACCTGAGTATGTTTTTCTTAAGTGTTTTTCTTTCATTGCCAATGCGACTTTTTACAGACTGAACAAAATGAAGCATTGCTTGGTAATTGGTTGAGAGCTAAATTGGTTTTATCTAATTATGTTCTTAAATTTAACAGCTGACAGCTATTCAACCGAATTCATTACATACCTTTCTATCAAAGTTATCTGACATTATCAAGATCAGTTTGTTCTGACACAGTTTAACTATGAGTTCTTATCATATTTAATTATCATTTTCTAAACTACAGCGAATAAACTGTGATAATGTGAGAAATGTTGAAGGTGTCTGAATTAATTTTGGTTGGACTGTATATCCTCTCATAGATCACTCCTTTATTAGGTTTATTACTCCTTTATTTGTTCTGAATTCATTACAGCAGAGGTTATTCCTCTTCTTTCTTTTTTTCCTTTTTTCCTTTCCTCTTTTGTAAAAATTAATCATTTACACTCCAATAAATGTGTATTTTTGGAGAAATGGTCTTTTTTGCTTGACCTACAGCACACACACACACACACACACACACAGATTGATCATAAAGCTGTTTCTGGCCTGCTCCAGATTTAGTGCTGCTGGTTTTGTCAGTTAATTGCGAGTGCGGAGCGGCCGGGGTCAGAGGTCACGCTCGCAGCGGAGGGGTCTCTGCCAAACGCAGCTAATCGCTCATAAAATGTGTCAACGTCCAGATATAGCGCTCGACGGCGATACGGAGGTCACCTCTGCAGCCGGACACGGGGCTGATGGGAAATCACACACGGTCTGTTTACAGCCCAGCATCACACTGAGAAACACTTCTGCCACAGATAAGAGAGGCCAGTTATATCACACACACACACACACACACAACTCAACACAGGCTTATCTCGCCAGAATTCAGCTCTGAGTTCATGCAGGATCATCTTAAAACTCAAATATTATCCCAGCATTCAGTTCAGATGAGACAAGCCAAGTGCTCATATTTAAAGACATTATTATTGTATCTCATGCTCTTGATTTAGCATTTCATTAAAGCAATGCATTACAGTGATTTACCACAGGTACAGTATGAGGCGTTCATAAACTGCACAAAGAGCATTTGAACTGTTTTCCAGTTTAAAATGCTTCAAACAATATGCATTTATTTGAAATTCATTGCAAAAATTTATTTTTATTTTTTTCTTATGCCATCTTCAACTTGTTTCTTTCATATTTCATGCATAAACCTTGCAAAATGATTTTTTAAAACTGGATTTCCAGTTAAAATAAAAAATGCTTAAAACAAGATGCATTTATTTATTTAGCAAAAATTCCAGAAACATGCAGGTAGTTGTTTCGCGATTGGTCGTATCTAAATGTCTCTGTGCTCCTGAAGCGTTACACAGGTTACCCATGAGTATCTATAACCAAACCAGGCTGTAATTGTGTTTGAGGGGTCAGGCAGGGGTTGACTGTCTGATTTCTCACTCTCCGTCTCCTAAACGAGACGCCTGTCCTCTGACGCTCAATCCCAGGGTTCACTGCTTCTGTCCATTGCTGCGGTTTGCCCTCTGAAAGCAGAGGAGAAACACCAAACTAATGATGACGCTCAGATCTGTAACATCCATTATTACCACAGTCACTCTCAACCGGAGAAATGAGTCTGATGGGTAATAAAATAAAATAAAATAAAATAAAATAAAATAATAAAATAAAATAAAATAAAATAAAATAAAATAAAATAAAATAAAATAAAATAAAATAAAATTTATTTAAAAATAAATAAAAAGTCTCAACAGAAACTACTGAATATTTATTTTACTCTATATTATGTTTACAATATTTTAGAATCATTATTAGATATTTTATAATTTTTTATTAAATATGTAATTAATGTATTTGTCCTGAAGGAAGCGTCTGATGAGCCAGAAATGAGTCTGACAAATGCATAAACTTTTCACAAAATGCAAATATTAAAAAGAAACTTGCCATATAATTGTACGTAATTAGGACTGCAAAATAAGTGTAAAAGGGAGAAATAAATATTAATAATAATAATAACAATAATAAAGAAATAATAACAAATAAATAATAAATGAAAAACACAAAATAAAGTGGAGAAATAAGACAAATAAATGCCATTTCAAGTCTTGAAAAACATAAACTGAACCTACTAAACATTTTTATAATAATATAATTATATTTATATAATATATTCATCAAATATTAATAATATTTTACAATATTTATTACATATTTAATGAACATTTTATACATTTAAACATTGAACATAATTTAATTATATTCCTAATAAAATGACTATAATGAGTAAATTACATCATAATAGTTTATCTTACATCATATTATTTATACATATTATTATTATTGTAACTTAAAATTAGAAAAACATCAGTGGGACCAACTGAATATTAGGAATAAAAATATTAAACTTTTTTTTTACTTTTTTTTTTCAAATCTGACTTGACTCAACATATTAAAGTCAGAAATGTCAATATAAATTCTCCCATTTCTCATCAAATTCTCCCAGGATTAAAGTTCGTGTCTGGTTTCTGGTTTCTGCATCTGTATTTGGACTCAGTCCTGCATTAAATCTGATAATCAGATCATTTCTCTCAGTCTCTTATAAAGATAGATAGCCTGAATAAACGTGATTCCAGAAGAATCTATGAGCCTGTTAACATTCATTTATCCCTGTAAATGAGGCTCAGGCCACGGGCTTTATGAGCTACTGGATAAAACAAGCGTATACATGAGTCAATCCAGAGCAGAACCTCCTTCAAATACAAGCAGTTTCTACAGCAGAGCTTTATATATACAGATTAATCTTATAAAGACTCGTGGAAGACGACGATGTGCTTATATATCCAAACATGACTGTACACATTTAGAATTATTGATTTCAAAAATGACTATCATATGAGCCTAGATAGCATTTTATTTTATTTTCTGACCAAAATATAGTTAAACCTTCTGTAAAAAGCTTTTGTTTAAACATATTTCTTGATATATTACAAAATGTACTTTGAGGAAACAGACAAAATTGATATAAATTAATTGAGTCAAATTAATATAAATATTACAAATACTTCAAAAACAACATTAAAAATGTAATAAAAATATTTAGTAAGTTATTTTCAGTTCCTGCTGTTTTCATTTTTATTTAGCTGATTTTACATTTGTGTATTTTTAAAATATACATACATTTTGTGTACTTGAATTTATAATGTATTATGATATGCAAAACATATTTTCTAAATATATATTTAATATTTGATAAAACAATATTACACATTTAATATTAAAATATATATTTTAAAATATACATACATTTGAGTATTTTAATTGATAATATTTGCAAATTTATTTAATATTAATACTACTAATAAAAATGTAATATAAAAAATATTTTAAAATATTTAATATATTTATTTTTGTGTATGTTTAAAATATAAATACATTTTGGGTATTTGGATTTACATTTACATTTTACATTTATTCATTTTGCAGACGCTTTTATCCAAAGCTTTTATCCAATTAGATTTATTATATAAATAATATTAAAGAATAAACATTAGCACAAAAATATATCAGCAATACATTCCTTATAAATTTTGGCCATTTTACATTTTGAAATACATATTAAATTGTGGGGTTGAATATTTAACCTGAGTCAGCGTTAATAAGCAGCTTTATCACACACACACACACACACACACACACACACTCACACACACACACACACACACACACACACTCACACACACACACACACACACACACACACACACACACACACAAACAGTGTTCATTGGCCATTCAGTGTGACGGTTCAGAGATGTAATTGGTTATTTCACACATGTAAGAACAGAACTAGCAGGTCTAAGGGCCACACAACTAACCTGTCATCAGCTACTGGCCCCGTCATCAATCAATTACTATCAGCCCATCTCACCACACACTCACTCCAGCCATCAGCACCGTGTGTGTGTGTGTGTGTGTGTGTGAGAGAGAGAGAGAGAGAGAGAGAGAGAGAGAGAGAGAGAGAGAGAGAGAGAGAGAGAGAGAGAGAGAGAGAGAGAGAGAGTGTGTGTGCATGCGTGTGCGTGTGAGTGTGTGTGTGTGTGTGTGTGTGTGTGAGTGTGTGTGTGTGTGTGTTTGTGTGTGTGTTAGTGAGAGAGAGAGAGAGAGTGTGTGTGTGTGTGTATGTGTGTGTGAGAGAGAGAGAGAGAGAGAGAGAGAGAGTGTGTGCGTGTGCGTGTGTGTGTGTGTGAGAGAGAGAGAGGTAGTGTGTTTGTGTGTGTGTGTGTGTGTATTGCCAGCATTAACTGTAAATCATCATACTATGTTAAAAAGATGGTCTTCCTCAGTATTTCAGTATTGTTTTCCAGTAAAAAAAAAAAAAAAAAAAAATCTAAACATCCTTAAATCAAGATATTTACTGGAGAAGCCAAATAACTGAAGATATAAATTCTTGTTTTCTGCAAAATGCATCAAATTAAGGTTTTGCTGAAAACAAGAACAAACATCTGCAAATGGGCTTGGAAAAACAAGCCTAATTCAGAGCGAAAACAAGATTTTTATTTATTTATTTATTTATTTTTGACACAAGTGGAAAATATTTGTTCTTGTTTTAAACATTATTTATTTATCTATTTATATATTTACCTACCTACCATTTCACACCATATCAGCATCAAAGTGATACAGTCAGGTCCATAAATATTGGGACATCGACACAATTCTAACATTTTTGGCTCTATACACCACCACAATGGATTTCAAATGAAACGAACAAGATGTGCTTTAACTGCAGACTGTCAGCTTTAATTTGAGGGTATTTACATCCAAATCAGGTGAACGGTGTAGGAATTACAACAGTTTGCATATGTGCCTCCCACTTGTTAAGGGACCAAAAGTAATGGGACAGAATAATAATCATAAATCAAACTTTCACTTTTTAATACTTGGTTGCAAATCCTTTGCAGTCAATTACAGCCTGAAGTCTGGAATGCATAGACATCACCAGACGCTGGGTTTCATCCCTGGTGATGCTCTGCCAGGCCTCTACTGCAACCGTCTTCAGTTCCTGCTTGTTCTTGGGGCATTTTCCCTTCAGTTTTGTCTTCAGCAAGTGAAATGCATGCTCAATCGGATTCAGGTCAGGTGATTGACTTGGGCATTGCATAACAATCCACTTCTTTCCCTTCAAAAACTCTTTGGTTGCTTTTGCAGTATGCTTTGGGTCATTGTCCATCTGCACTGTGAAGTGCCGTCCAATGAGTTCTGAAGCATTTGGTTGAATATGAGCAGATAATATTGCCCGAAACACTTCAGAATTCATCCTGCTGCTTTTGTCAGCAGTCACATCATCAATAAATACAAGAGAACCAGTTCCACTGGTAGCCATACATGCCCACCACCACCATGCTTCACTGATGAGGTGGTATGCTTAGGATCATGAGCAGTTCCTTTCCTTCTCCATACTCTTCTCTTCCCATCACTCTGGTACAAGTTGATCTTGGTCTCATCTGTCCATAGGATGTTGTTGCAGAACTGTGAAGTCATTTGGCAAACTCTAATCTAGCCTTCCTGTTTTTGAGGCTCACCAATGGTTTACATCTTGTGGTGAACCCTCTGTATTCACTCTGGTGAAGTCTTCTCTTGATTGTTGACTTTGACACACATACACCTGCCTCCTGGAGAGTGTTCTTGATCTGGCCAACTGTTGTGAAGGGTGTTTTCTTCACCAGGGAAAGAATTCTTCGGTCATCCACCACAGTTGTTTTCCGTGGTCTTCCGGGTCTTTTGGTGTTGCTGAGCTCAACGGTGCATTCCTTCTTTTTAAGAATGTTCCAAACAGTTGTTTTGGCCACGCCTAATGTTTTTGCTATCTCTCTGATGGGTTTGTTTTGTTTTTTCAGCCTAATGATGGCTTGCTTCACTGATAGTGACAGCTCTTGGATCTCATCTTGACAGTTGACAGCAACAGATTCCAAATGCAAATAGCACACTTGAAATGAACTCTGGACCTTTTATCTGCTCATTGTAATTGGGATAATGAGGGAATAACACACACCTGGCCATGGAACAGCTAAGAAGCCAATTGTCCCATTACTTTTGGTCCCTTAACAAGTGGGAGGCACATATGCAAACTGTTGTAATTCCTACACCGTTCACCTGATTTGGATGTAAATACCCTCAAATTAAAGCTGACAGTCTGCAGTTAAAGCACATCTTGTTCATTTCATTTGAAATCCATTGTGGTGGTGTATAGAGCCAAAAATGTTAGAATTGTGTCGATGTCCCAATATTTATGGACCTGACTGTATATTCATGACAAACTCAAAGATTAAAAATAGTAATTTGATGAATTGTTTCTAATAATTTAACCATTTTTTTTTTACAAGCAAACTAAATAAAAATAGACATACAAATAAAAATAACAAATATATACGTTTCAATTACATATTTGATTTTAAAAAATTCTAATGTTTTTCTCAGAAAAATAAATAAATAAATAAAATATGTCCCAACAAGTAATTTATGAATAAAAATGTTACCTAGTATTATTTAAAGCAGGATCTTTTAAGCATAAACTCATTTAATTTTGATCAGTCAAAGCTGGATGAATGTGTAAATGTACATTAAAGCTGAAGTGTGTGGAGTTACTGTATGTTGCTGCAATTTGTTCTAGGAAAAAACAAGAAGTTATGAAGTTATAATGAATTTTAGCAAGGAAAAGTTGTGCTGTCTGACTGCAGGAAAACAATGTGAAATCACACAATGACACAAACACACTCGTCAGATGAGCTCGAGTGCGTCTCGTCGTCTGCATGCCACTGATTCCTTGCCAATTAACACAGAGACGAGAGAATGATGATTCCTGAGTGAGTCTGCAGCGTCACACGGCTCTTCATCAGTCAAATTAAACTCTAATTAATCTCTGAGATACACCACCATCACTAGAGACGCTCTCAGAGACGACAGCCATTATGTGCTTCAGCTCACACTCACAACATGATCTCTCACACACACACACACACACTCACACACACACACACACACACACACACACACACACACTTGAATTTGTGGTTTACAGAGATATTTGTACTGGAAAACAAGACAGAAATACTGAGGAAGAATTTAACTGAATGGAAATAATATCAAAAGCTTTGGATGTTCAATAAATGGATCTGATATGTCGTTGTGGCATCAAAATACTGTTTATCTAAATAACATTTCAATTTGATATTACAGGGATTTCACTGCAAAAAAAAAAAAAATAATAATTAAAAATAATATCTGCCTAAAGTCTGTCTCATTAAGTTATGAAAATGTTATTTCTGAAGGGCCATTTACTGTATATGACAATGTTAAACAAAAAAAGGAGTATGTCAGAGTAAACATTAGATGAATGTTCTATTATTTTGTAAATAAATATACTTTATTTTTGTATATTCTCGCCCAGATAACAGGAAACGTTCTCAGAATGTTCTGGCAAGGTTCTCTCAAAGTTATGAACAAATGTTATGAACAAATGCCAAAAACTCTTTACCAAACACCAATGACTTGCACATACACTATATGGACAAACGTATTGGGACACCCCCTTCTTTAGAACAGAAAAAGGCACTTCCAAAACTGTGGCAACAAAGATGGAAACATAATGCATGTATTTAAAAATTGTATTTCCATCTCTGTTGCAACAGTTTTGGAAGTGTCTAAAATGACTGTACCCATATGTACAAGTCATTAGTGTTTGGTAAAGAGTTTTTGGCTCAAGATCTGCATTTAAAGTCTGCAGACCAGTCAAGTTCTTCTACACTGACTGAATCAATCTTTTATTTTTTGAACCTTGCCTTATACACAGAGGCATTGTCATGTTAGAATAGAAAAGGGTCCTGTCCAAACTGTTGCTTTAAAATCAGAAGCACACAATTCCCTAGAATATCATTATATGCTTAAACATTAAGATTTGTACTCATGGAAATTATTAAAGTAGTCAAACCTGTTTATTAGAAGGGGGTGACCCAATACTTTTGGCAATATATTGTATGTGTGTGTACTGTGTATATTTATTATGTATATATAAATACACACACATGCATGTATATATTTAAGAAAAACATGTTATGTTTATATATTAAATATATTTATATAT
Source organism: Spinibarbus caldwelli (assembly GCA_039654775.1). Taxonomy (NCBI): domain Eukaryota; kingdom Metazoa; phylum Chordata; class Actinopteri; order Cypriniformes; family Cyprinidae; genus Spinibarbus; species Spinibarbus caldwelli. The sequence goes on from CM077264.1 coordinate 1,661,185, forward strand.
GATATAATTTATATGAATATAAATATATACATGCAAATACATGTAAATATTTTCAAAACATATGCTGTATGTGTGTGTATTTAAATATGCATAATATATATTATGTAAAGAAAAACTTTTATTTTGGATGCGATTAATCGCGATTAATCATTTGACAGCGCTAATAAAAACGTATGAATAATGTATAAATGTTTTTGTGCTAACGTTTTGATAACATTATAAAAACCAGATGACAGAACAAAGCTCTATTAATGTTACTGCTGGAACATTTGTTCATAACTTTGAGAGAACGTTAGTTGGGTTGATATTCAGGTCCGACCCTCAAGGTGACACGAGAAAGAGACATAAACGCCTCAGATGGCACATGCAACATTAATGAAGAGCGCAGACCTTTCCTCGCATCGCACCGGTGCTTTTCACTCTGAAGATCAGCGGATGAATGAGAGAGAGAGAGAAAGAGAGAGAGTGAGAGAGAGAGAGAGAGAGAGAGAGAGAGAGAGAGAGAGAGAGAGAGAGAGAGAGACCTCGGCCCTCAGTGTGTGTGTCTCATGGCCTGTAGGTAATCTGCTCTTAATTGCAAACTTAGCTCATTTAACATCTGAAGTGGTGCCAGAGAGCAATGCATCAGTATTGGATTCACATCAATCTCACGCAGGAACCTTTCCAGGAGTTTATTGCGTGTCGATGGATTGTTTGGGGTCCGTTAATTCAAGCCGCAACACCGGACAATAGAAACAGCCTCTAAATGTCAGAGTATCTTCCACGAAGATGATTGACTGAGCCAATGACTAAAAGCAAAGTTAAATGAGTCCGTGTGGAGACATTAACATCGATCAGTGCACAGGAGCTTCATCCATCACACGCCACGCATTTGAGTTCATCAGAGAAACAGTCCTGCTGACGCCACACATCTGCTTTACATCTTCTTATTACCATATCAGTATCTATACCATATGATCTAAGGGTTTTTACAGCAACATATCAAAACACTTCTTCACCTTCATGCATTTGCATTAATCAGATATTTACACTGCAATAAAAATTCATTTCTTCCTCAATATGTCTGTCGTGTTTTCCTGCACAAATATCTAAAAATTCTTAAATCAACATAGACTTACTGGACAAGCAAAATTACGTTTTATAAAAAAATGTATCAAAATCAAGTGAGTTTATGTTTATGTTTAGTATCTGCCAATGGGGTCAGAAAAATAAACTAGTTTTCCCTTCTGATCCCATTGACAGATATTTGTTCTTGTTTTAAGCAAACGCTCATTTCAATATGATCATTTTTAAGGATTAGTTCACGCAAAAATTGAATGTGTTCACCCTCAGTTCATCTGAGATTATGAGTTTGTTTCTTCATCAGATTTGGAGAAATGTGTCATTGCATTACTCACCAATGGATGTGAATGGGTGCCGTCAGAGTCCAAACAGCTGATAAAAGATCAAAACAGTCCAAAACAGCTCTAAACAAATATGTGGGTGGATTTTGATGTTGGAGACAACAGGAGATGCACTTTTTCACTGGAGGAAGCGTTATTATGGATTATGCACTTTATGGTTATTTTTGCCAGTAGCAACGGTTTAAAGTTAGAAACATCTTAATGATGGATTTGTTTGAGCTTTTGTCTTCTCCAGATGTTAACTGATGGACTGGAGTGCTGTGGATTACTTGTGGATTATTGTGATGTTTTTATCAGCTGTTTGGACTCTCATGCTGACGGCACCCATTCACTTCCATTGCTGAGACAGTGACGCAGTGACACATTACATTTACATTTATGCATTTAGCAGACGCTTTTATCCAAAGTGACTTACATTGCATTCAAGTTACAGTTTCTACATTTTATCAGCTCTTGCTTTCCCTGGGAATCGAACCCATGACCTTGGCGTTGCTAGCGCCATGTGCTACTATTTGAGCTACAGGAAAGCCACATTTCTCCAAATCTGATGAAGAAACAAACTCATCCTAATCTTGAATGACCTGAAGGTGAGCACATTTTCATTTTTGGCTGAACTATTCCTTTAAAACAAGTGACCTGCTTTTATGCGATAAACGAATACAATTTGACTTCAAACCTGGTTCAGCATGTCGACATCTAAACAAGATTACAGCAATAAATTTGTTCTGTCTGTCACCCAAAACTACCAGAATAGAGTAAGAATAGACTAGTTTTATGCTACGATGATAATTTTTGCTACAGTGATAACGGCACCCATTCACATCCATTGCTGAGACAATGACACATTTTTCCAAACCGGATGAAGAAACAAACTCATTTACAACTTGGATGGCCTGAGGTCGAGCACATTTTCAGCACATTTCCATTTTTGGTGAAGGTGAACTGTCCCTTTAATTGTGCCAGTGATGTGGACTGCGTGAGACTTCGGTTCCTCTCGTGTAATTGACACGCTCCCATTACTCTGTGCAGTAATGACTGTGGTGTTTGAGTGGATGTGAGTGTTCATTTCCACAGCACTTACAGAGGTCAGCGCCGGCCGCCCGGCTCCACTCCACATAATGTCTGAGGACCTTCATGAAGGTTGAGAAGCTCTTAACTGCAGGTACTTCATCAAACACACTTCTGAAGAGTCAGTTATGAATTCATGAGGAGATTCAGTTCACTTTAACAGCACAGACGCTGAACAAAGACCTGTATCACTACAACATTCATACACTGATATAAAATCATGTGCATCTTTAAAACATCTGACACAAGATCAGAATCCAGTGTTATTTTAATGTGTTTAATTCATCTTGCATTCATTTATAAAGCATATAACTGCATATTTTTTTCATTCAGTTGTATTTTGTACATCATACTGAGTGATTCTGATCTCAACAAATTAGAATACTTCATAAGACCAATAAAAAAAAAACATTTTTAGTGAATTGTTGGCCTTCTGGAAAGTATGTTCATTTACTGTATATGTACTCAGTACTTGGTAGGGGCTCCATTTGCTTTAATTACTGCGTCAATTCGGCGTGGCATGGAGGTGATCAGTTTGTGGCACTGCTGAGGTGGTATGGAAGCCCAGGTTTTTTTGACAGTGACCTTCAGCTCATCTGCATTTTTTGGTCTCTTGTTTCTCATTTTCCTCTTGACAGTACCCCATAGATTCTCTATGGGGTTCAGGTCTGGTGAGTTTGCTGGCCAGTCAAGCACACCGACACCATGGTCATTTAACCAGCTTTTGGTGCTTTGGGCAGTGTGGGCAGGTGCCAAATCCTGCTGGAAAATGAAATCAGCATCTTTAAAAAGCTGGTCAGCAGAAGGAAGCATGAAGTGCTCCAAAATTTCTTGGTAAACGGGTGCAGTGACTTTGGTTTTCAAAAAACACAATGGACCAACACCAGCAGATGACATTGCACCCCAAATCATCACAGACTGTGGAAACTTAACACTGGACTTCAAGCAACTTGGGCTATGAGCTTCTCCACCCTTCCTCCAGACTCTAGGACCTTGGTTTCCAAATGAAATACAAAACTTGCTCTCATCTGAAAAGAGGACTTTGGACCACTGGGTAACAGTCCAGTTCTTCTTCTCCTTAGCTCAGGTAAGACGCCTCTGACGTTGTCTGTGATTCAGGAGTGGCTTAACAAGAGGAATACGACAACTGTAGCCAAATTCCTTGACACGTCTGTGTGTGTGTCTCTCTTGATGCCTTGACCCCAGTCTCAGTCCATTCCTTGTGAAGTTCACCCAAATTCTTGAATCCATTTTGCTTGACAATCCTCATAAGGCTGCGGTTCTCTCGGTTGGTTGTGCATCTTTTTCTTCCACACTTTTTCCTTCCACTCAACTTTCTGTTAACATGCTTGGATACAGCACTCTGTGAACAGCCAGCTTCTTTGGCAATGAATGTTTGTGGCTTACCCTCCTTGTGAAGGGTGTCAGTGATTGTCTTCTGGACAACTGTCAGATCAGCAGTCTTCCCCATGATTGTGTAGCCTAGTGAACCAAACTGAGAGACCATTTTGAAGGCTCAGGAAACCTTTGCAGGTGTTTTGAGTTGATTAGCATGTCACCATATTCTAATTTGTTGAGATAGTGAATTGGTGGGTTTTTGTTAAATGTGAGCCAAAATCATCACAATTAAAAGAACCAAAGACTTAAACTACTTCAGTAAAAACTTAAACTTTTCCATGACATTCTAATTTATTGAGATGCACCTGTATATATATATATATACATATATATATATATGTGTGTGTGTGTGTATATATATATGTGTGTGTGTGTGTGTGTATATATATATATATATATATATATATATATATATATTGTGTGTGTGTGTGTGTGTGTATATATATATATATATATATATATATATATATATGTGTGTGTGTGTGTGTGTATATATATATATATATATATATATATATATATATACAGTCAGGTCCATAAATATTGGGACATCGACACAATTCTAACATTTTTGGCTCTATACACCACCACAATGGATTTCAAATGAAACAAACAAGATGTGCTTTAACTGCAGACTGTCAGCTTTAATTTGAGGGTATTTACATCCAAATCAGGTGAACGGTGTAGGAATTACAACAGTTTGCATATGTGCCTCCCACTTGTTAAGGGACCAAAAGTAATGGGACAGTTGGCTTCTCAGCTGTTCCATGGCCAGGTGTGTGTTATTCCCTCATTATCCCAATTACAATGAGCAGATAAAAGGTCCAGAGTTCATTTCAAGTGTGCTATTTGCATTTGGAATCTGTTGCTGTCAGCTGTCAAGATGAGATCCAAGAGCTGTCACTATCAGTGAAGCAAGCCATCATTAGGCTGAAAAAACAAAACAAACCCATCAGAGAGATAGCAAAAACATTAGGCGTGGCCAAAACAACTGTTTGGAACATTCTTAAAAAGAAGGAACGCACCGGTGAGCTCAGCAACACCAAAAGACCCGGAAGACCACGGAAAACAACTGTGGTGGATGACCGAAGAATTCTTTCCCTGGTGAAGAAAACACCCTTCACAACAGTTGGCCAGATCAAGAACACTCTCCAGGAGGCAGGTGTATGTGTGTCAAAGTCAACAATCAAGAGAAGACTTCACCAGAGTGAATACAGAGGGTTCACCACAAGATCTAAACCATTGGTGAGCCTCAAAAACAGGAAGGCTAGATTAGAGTTTGCCAAACGACTTCACAGTTCTGGAACAACATCCTATGGACAGATGAGACCAAGATCAACTTGTACCAGAGTGATGGGAAGAGAAGAGTATGGAGAAGGAAAGGAACTGCTCATGATCCTAAGCATACCACCTCATCAGTGAAGCATGGTGGTGGTGGGCATGTATGGCTGCCAGTGGAACTGGTTCTCTTGTATTTATTGATGATGTGACTGCTGACAAAAGCAGCAGGATGAATTCTGAAGTGTTTCGGGCAATATTATCTGCTCATATTCAGCCAAATGCTTCAGAACTCATTGGACGGCGCTTCACAGTGCAGATGGACAATGACCCAAAGCATACTGCAAAAGCAACCAAAGAGTTTTTGAAGGGAAAGAAGTGGATTGTTATGCAATGGCCAAGTCAATCACCTGACCTGAATCCGACTGAGCATGCATTTCACTTGCTGAAGACAAAACTGAAGGGAAAATGCCCCAAGAACAAGCAGGAACTGAAGACGGTTGCAGTAGAGGCCTGGCAGAGCATCACCAGGGATGAAACCCAGCGTCTGGTGATATCTATGCGTTCCAGACTTCAGGCTGTAATTGACTGCAAAGGATTTGCAACCAAGTATTAAAAAGTGAAAGTTTGATTTATTATTATTATTCTGTCCCATTACTTTTGGTCCCTTAACAAGTGGCAGGCACATATGCAAACTGTTGTAATTCCTACACCGTTCACCTGATTTGGATGTAAATACCCTCAAATTAAAGCTGACAGTCTGCAGTTAAAGCACATCTTGTTTCATTTGAAATCCATTGTGGTGGTGTATAGAGCCAAAAATGTTAGAATTGTGTCAATGTCCCAATATTTATGGACCTGACTGTATATATACAATTCTTAATATAATTCTTATGATTCTTCATCTAATTATGTGAAGAAAATGAAGCATTTGTATTAATGACAATAAAGCACATTCTCATTTCCATGCATTTTATTTTTTGCCAATTATTCACAAAGGCGATTCTCTTTATTACTGTAACAAATCGACTTTAAAATATTTAGCACATGAAGCACATTTTTTTGACCACTGTGTATATAAATAAATATACATAATACATATTTATTTATAAATGTCTTTAACAAGAAAATGAAGTTCTTTTTTTTTTTTTGGTAATAAGAATATTTCTTTATAAAAACAAGGCTAAAATGCAAAATCATAATTAGCCTAAAACATAGGTTTTATTTTCTTAATAAATATGTTAAAGACATGTATACAAAAATATTTATTTCTTTTGCAGAATTTACCTCCAAATTCTCATTACCTTAAAGGATTTATTTATTTAGCTAATTATTCACAATGGTGATTCTATTTATTACAGTAACAAATTAGAGTAATTTTATGTTTTATGGTACTAAAAATATTTTCTTGCTACAATGCAAAATCATAATGTTTATTAAAAAACAGGCTTTTATAAATAAATATGTGAAATACATTTGTTCTTTAAATATTTAATATTTATTCATTTGCTGGGAATATTCTGTTTGATTAATGAATGCATAATATGATCAATATGTCATCATCAGGTCAGCTTTTTTCTGTTTTGAGCCTCAAACTGAGCTGAAAGTCTTTCTTCTGTCGCTCTAAAGTTCTTGTGGAGCAGATTGTCTGAGAAGACCCTCGTCTGCATTGATTGAAATCACTTACACTATCTAGACTCACACAACAAACCTGTTTTCTGAGAGATCTGGCAAATCCAGCAGCGCTGCATCAGTCCTGTTCACCAGAGTTTGTTAATAGTCCAGTCAGATCAAGGTCAGGCTGGTTAATAGCCATGTCAACTACCAATCCTATTAACTCCTGACTGACAAATAACACTAGTTAAGGCCTGGAAGGAAAACAGTGAGCAACATTATAAATGAAATCAAGCAGGCCAGCCGAATCATGACCCCTGTGACCTGCTGGACACATCTGGGCTTTCTGGTCACATGACATGCAGGTAAACAAATAAAATCATTTATGTTTTAGCTAAATGCTTTATTTGCATTGTTTTTATTTTGAACTGTACATTAACATGTATGCATTTAGCAGATGCTTTTTATCCAAAGCAAATTATAGAGGAACAAAAGCAGTTTGTCAAAGGTCCAACAATAAATGTAATATACAATACAGGTTTATTTGACAACTATATAGATAACAAGCTAGAGAAGAGGAGAATGTGAATAATTTTATTATTAATAATTAAATTAAATTATATATTTTTAATTTAATAAAATGTATATTACAATATTTATGTATTTTAATTTGACATTTATTATATTATATTTTATATTATACATAATCTTAAAAATAAAATTATATGATATTAAATTATTAGTTATTTTTATCATAATATTTATATATTTTATTATATATTTATTTTAATTTAACATTTATTCTTTCATAAAATATACAAAATAAACAAAAGTTAAATATCACAAAATTATTTTATATTAAATTATTTACATATTTTACATTTACATTTACATTTATGCATTTAGCAGACGCTTTTATCCAAAGCGACTTACATAGCATTCAAGTTACAGTTTTTACATTTGATCAACTCTAACATGGTATTTGTATTATATTATATTAACATTTTAACATGGTATTTGTATTATATTATATTATAATCTATTTTAATTATATTAAATTATATATTTCAATTTGACATTTATTTATAATGCATCATAATTAATTTTATTATATTAAATTATTTATATATTTTATTAATTATTAGTTTCTTAACTCACAAACCCCAGTTTGGGAATTATATATTTTTAATTTGATAAAATGTATATTACAATATTTATGTATTTTAATTTGACATTTATTATATTATATTTTATATGATATATAATTATCTTAAAAATAAAATTATATGATATTAAATTATTAATTTTATATCATAATATTTATATATTTTATTATATATTTATTTTCATTTAACATTTATTCTTTCATAAAATATACAAAATAAAATTTAAATATCACAAAAATATTTTATATTAAATTATTTATATGTTAACATGGTTTATTTATTTATATTATATTATAATCTATTTTAATTATATGAAGTTATATATTTCAATTTGACATTTATTTATAATGCATCATCATTAATTTTATTATATGAAATTATTTATATATTTTATTAATTGTTAGTTTCTTAACACACAAACCCCAGTTTGAGAACCCCTGATCAAGAGCATCCAGCACCTGCTATATTTTACATGTGAAATATGTTTCTGTTCATGCATAGCCTACGTGAAAACCATACATCATGTGATTATGTAAATTCTGCATGCATGCATATGCGTCTCAGCTACAGATGAATAAATTTCACTTGTTAATTCCAGGCCCGTCACATCTGAGCTGAGGGATGCAGCACAAACACACAGATCACAGATCCTCGGACTAACAGGAATCTGTGTATGAATCTGTGGCCCAATGGACTCCAGACAGCTGGAGATTGATGCACTCTTATTAGAATCAAGCGTCCAGCAGGAGAGGCGTTAAATACTCATTCATCACAGCCACTCCTGATGTATTCCTGCAGCTCTGTGAATGCACACTCAGTGTTTCTGATTCTCTCGGGGCGAACGCAAGCGGCCCGCTCTGACGTGTAAACGCTGCTCAAATGAGAGCTATTAGCTGGATTAAACAGGACGGCTATGACTCGTGGCAGAAACGTGCACTGGGCTAATTTGTGTAATGCACACTGACAAAAGAAAGAGGCTGGAGCTCAGAATGAATCTGCCATCCATCATGGAGCAAACGGCCCTCCAGCGTCCCAAACCCCATCTGCTGTCGGCCGTACACAACACAATACACACAAGATTCATTCATAAAACACATGCACAGTCAAATCTGATCCTGTTAAAAGTGACAAACACATCAGGATTTATGGCCTAAACTCTGAAAAGCATGCATACTTTTCTTGTGCACAGACTGTTTTCAGTGCACTACTAAATAGCCTAGTAATAAGATTAAAACAATAAACATTTATGCAATGAAACATAAGTATCAGCTGTATGCAAAGTGACCCACAAATGTGACCACAAAACCAGTCATAAGGGTCAATTTTTTAAAATTGAGATTTATGCATGATCTGAAAGCATAAATGTGACCCTGGACCACAAAACCAGTCTTAAGTCGCTGGGGTTTATTTGTAGCAATAGCCAAAAATACATTGTATGGGTCAAAATTATCGATTTTTTTTTATGCCAAAAAAATCATCAGGATATTAAGTAAAGATCATGTTCCATGAAGATATTTTTGTAAATTTCTTCCTGTAAATGTCTCAAAACTTAATTTTTGATTAGTAATATGCATTGCTAAGAACTTCATTTGGACAACTTTAAAGGTGGTTTTCTCAATATTTAGATTTTGTTGCACCCTCAGATTCCAGATTTTCAAATAGTTGTATCTCGGCCAAATATTGTCCTATCCTAACAAAAAAAAAAAAGCTTATTTATTCAGCTTTCAGATGATGTATAAATCTCAATTTCGAAAAATTGACACTTAAGACTGGTTTTGTCGTCCAGGGTCACAAATAAGCTTTCCATTGATGTATGGTTTGTTAGGATAGGACAATATTTGACCAAAATACAACTATTTGAAAATCTGGAATCTGAGGGAGCAAAAAAATTAAAAAATATTGAGAAAATCACCTTTAAACTTGTCTAAATGCAGTTCTTAGCAATGCATATTACTAAACAAAAATTAGGTTTTGATATATTTACGGTAATAAATTCACAAAATATCTTCATGGAACATGATCTTTACTTAATATCCTAATGATTTTTGGCATAAAAGAAAAATCTATAATTTTGACCCATACAATGTATTGTTGGCTATTGCTACAAATATACCTGTGCTACTTAAGACTGCTTTTGTGCTCCAGGGTCACATTTGGTTTTCAACCATTGAAAATCGGGGGAAAGAATTCAACAATTTGCACATGAAGCCACATTGAGATCCATGTATCTGTGCGACTGAACAAAAATTTAAATACCAAAAGAAAGGTTTGTTAAGAACCAGAATCTAAAATCATATTGAGATATCTTTAATACTTCTTGAGTTATCAATGCAAACTTTGGAAAAAGAGTATTTTTGGCAATCAGACAGGTATGTTTTTGCAATTATTTGGATAAAGGGGAAACAAGATAGATTTCTAATTTCAACATTGTTTATTCTTTAGACATTCCTCTTTAGATATTAAGCATCAGCTATACAAAGTGACCCACTTTTGGGTTTTGACCACTGAAAATCAGGGGGAAAAAAATCAACAATTTACACATGGAGCCGCATTTAGATCCACGTATCTGTGGGACTGAACCATATTGGGCCTTGAGAATCAAAATACCAAACAAAAACTTTGTTAAGAACCAGAATCTAAAAGGATATTAAGATATCTTTAATACGTCTGGAGTTACATGCACGCAAACTTTCAAAAAAGAGTGTTTTAGGTATAGCTTAGAGGTGCATTTTATGCAGTTATTTTGATAGAGCGAAACAAGATAGATTTCTAGTTTCAACATTATTTGTTCTTAAGACATTCCTCTTTAAATGCAGTAAGTATCAGATGAATGCAAAGTGACCCACATTTTGTTTTAAACGTGTCGAAAATTCAACTATTTGCATATGGAGCTACATTGAGATGCCCATATCTCAGGGAATGAACATTTTGGGGTCTTAAAAATGAAGATACCAAAATAAATATTTGTTATAAACCATGTTCTAAAAGGATGTTAAAATATCTTTAATATTTCTTGAGGCACAGGCATGCAAACATTGGGGAAAAAGCTGTGAAATGTGCTTTTTCCCCATTTTTGAATGGTCCCCATTGGCATACAACGCAACAAATATTTCTAAAGTCAACAGATTTTACTAACAGACCTACCAATCTCTGTGTGAAAATAACAATATGATGCTGCCATTTTTCTGAAGTCATTTTACCCCCTTACAATTTGGCTCTGAATCTCAGGTGAAAATGGTCATTTTGACCCTCCTCTACAAAATAGTGGATTACTCAGTTAATTTACATACATGACATTTAATATTTTGGCCGCCTTCTTCATTTCATCAAAATTCTGAATTTTTATAAAAGGGCTGAGTCAACAGGGCATGACCCTTGACTCTTTGCAGTCCAATTTAAAAAGCCAATAAAAGACGAAAAAGAAAGATCACGTTAACATCACTTCTGTTTATTCATCATACTGTAAACAGATGGTAAAGTTAAATGCATTGCATTATGGGATACAGTATCCCATGTAGCTAATTTGCATACTGTACACTGCATACAATACATACTACAATTCCTTTTGCAGTAACATTAAGAGTATGGTCATTCAAAGGAACATTTAGGAAATTATTGTACATTCACATTTAAAATGAATAAATGCACAGCATTAAAAATGAGCTGCTGGGGTGTAAATTTTACTTTTACCACAACAAATCCAGTTCTTCACTAAACAATGTGATGCATCATGAAGTGTGAAATTTGCAAAACCAAAGTCATGGGTTCAGCTCTCTCAGTGAAGACACTAACAGAATATTAAAGCAAGGCCTATATCAATTCACTTTGGATAAAAGCACCTGCCAAATGCAGAAATGTTTTATGCAAAACTCTACTTTGATAAAGCTCTGCATGCACAATATTTCATTCTTCCAATTATCCACGGTCTGCGCAGAAACAGCAGAAACGGCTGTGTGTTCCTCCTTTAGAGAGTTGCATGAATTTATTAGCAAATACTTTATAGTGAAGTTGAACTGAACAGCAGCCTCACACGCTGCACATTTAAATGAGATTCAAAATGCTTCCTGTGACTCTTACTAACAATAATTGCATTTACAAAAGCAAAAGTCTCATCTCTCAAAGTGCAAAGGAAGAGAATGTCATATAGATGTTTTCTTACTGTTGCATTTGTTGCTGTATTTATGCAAACTAGTGCACACAACTGCTGGCATCAGCAAACACTGCAAAATAATGATTTCCTTTTTTTAAATCTTACAATTCAGGCTTTTCCCCCACATGATTCTGAAAAGAAAAAAAAAAAAAAAGAAAAAAAAAAAACTCAGAAATGCTAAATATAAATACATTTTTTTTTCTTTCCAATTCTGAGTTTACATCTCATAATTATGGCTTTTTTTCTGACACAGAATAAAAAATTTCAACTTTTTATATCACAACCTTTTCTTACAATTGCAAGATTATATCACACAATTCATGCTTTCATTCTAGAATTCAGAATTCTCCAAGTTTATATTTCACAATTTGGAGACCAAAAAGTCAGAATTGTAAGATATAAACTCATATTTATGTCTGAATTGCGATATTTAAACTTTTAATAAATTATAATTATAATTAATTTAGGAATCTGGAAAACAAAGCAAAAATACTGAGAAAGAAAGAAAGTCTCTTTTTTTCTAAATGTTTACTGTGTTTGTGCATAATTGCACACTAAAATGACAGAATGAAAACCCAAAAACTTCTTGTTTCTGACACAGAATTAGAAAAAAACAAAACAAAAAAACAAAACAAAAACAAACTATGACGTTTTATCTTTTCTTGCAATTGCAAGTTTATATCTCACAATTCAGACTTTTATTCTAACAATTTTGTCTTTTTTTCTCTCAGGATTCTCTCTCTTTCTCTATATATAGTTAAAAACAAGATTCTTAGAAACCAGAAACAAACATTAGAGGTTTGTATGGATCACCAACACTAACTGTAAGCAATAGCAATTCTTTACTTAGCAAACAGAGCAAGCATTAATTCAAAAATATTACACATGAATTACACAGACAATAAACCATGACAATATTGTTGTAATACATTTTCATTAAATCCCTTCAGCCCTGTCATTGAATTTTTGTCTCTGATTACAACTGATAAGGAGTAAAATCAATGCGTGTTAAATCATTAAATGTCACCATAATCACAGCTAACAGTAAATCAATGAGCAAACGCTGAATTATCGCTCGCATTGAAACGACGTCCCTAAACAAGCATGAGAGTGTGACTGACAGCTTCAACACTCACGCCTCATATCTCACACTGACACATCTTAGCATGAACGCATAAGGACAGACACTTAAATGAAGGCTGATACGCGAGTATCACACACACATCATCATGACGGGAGTCACAGCCTTTAACATTATGCTAATGTTAAAGGTTTGACCTCCGGGCAGATCGACATGATATGTGTTCACTCTGTAGAGCCTGAGAGAGACTCAACACATGAAAATCAGTGAGCTGAGAAACACCAAACAACTGATCTACTGATCTAATAATTCATTGACTGTTGTGTTGTGCGTCTGTCACACTTCTCGGGGGAGCAAGGAGCGAGGAGACGAGGAGTACTTCAAAAACAGTCTTTAATAATCCAAACACGTAATAGACACAGGAACACCTGGAGAGACATACAAATGACGTTTAAGGACCGACAAACATGAACTGAATGGACTGGGGTTTTTAAGGACAGGACAATCAGGGGAGGAAGACGAGGCACACCTGGAAACAAATTAACAATTAACACAAGGAAGAAACACACACAGACAGGTCCATAGTCCTGACGTAACGCTCCCTTCCGGAAGGTGCGTCCTAACATCCAAAGAGGAGGGGCGGGCGGGAACTAAGGAGGAGGCTCAGGCGGAGGACAAACCCCCCGGGAGGGGGCCGGCTGACAGAGACCAGGGAGGCAACGAAGGAGGGAGGAGCCAGGGCAGAGACAGGAGGGATCTGGAGCAGGAGGAGTCCAGCAGGACCCAGATCACAGCCATGATGTCGACCCACGGTGGAGCCGATGGAGGGAGGAGCCATGGAGGAGGAATGTCCGCCGTCTCCAGGGGGCCGACCAACGGTGGCGGAGCAGGTGATGGAGGAGCCCGAGGCGGAGACGGAGAGCCAATGAGCCAGGGGGATGCCGAGGATCCGGAGGGCCAGGGTGGAGCCGAGGGCTCTGGCGACCGAGGCGGAGACAGAGCTCCGGAGATCCGCGGCGGAGCCGGAGCGACTGAGGACCAAGGTGGAGCTGCCAGGAGGAAGGAGCCCAACGGAGCCGGTGAGACGGAGCGATGAGGTGCAGCCATAGGAGCGGAGTCCTGAGGCGATGGCGGGTCGACGCCTGACCAAGGCGGAGCCGGAGGTACGAGGGAGCCCGGTGGAGCTGGTGGATCGATGGATGACGGTGGAGGCAAGGGAGCTAGGAGCCGAGGTGGAGCCGCTGGGTCCATGGGCCGAGGTGGAGTCTGGGCCGAGGAGGCTGGAGGAGGAGGTGAGGGATTCTCCAGCCCCGACGATGCTGGAGGATGGCAGTCCCGTGGGGCTCGCACCGCACTGATGGTGGGCTGAGGGCGAGCGGAGGGGCTGCCAGACAACAGCGGTGGAAGAGGCAGGAGTGGGTGGGAGGGTGGGCATTTACGAGGAGCGGGTACTGGAGGGCGCTCTGGAGGCGCTGGCTCTGGAGGACGCTTTTGGGGAGCGGGCACTGGAGTGCACTTCCGAGGAGCAGGCACTGGAGGGCGCTCTGGAGGCGCGGGCTCTGGAGGGCGCTCTGGAGGAGCGGAGTTGGACGGGACCAGCGGAGACAAAGGAGAGAGGAGAGGGGGAATGTCGGCCTCCAGATCCGTGTCCCAGTCTATCAAATCCCCCTCCATGTCCAGCAGTCCCAGATGTATAATCAGCTCACCCTCAGCCACGGTGCAGGGGCGGAGCTCCACTCCGCGGTCACACCGTTCACGGCTGGCTCCCTTGTGGTGGGCACTGTCGCCGGCTCTCGCACCTGGCCTGACGGGTGGGACTCAACATCCGGGGCGATCTGTTGCTCAGTCGCTCGGCTTGGCGCTGGCTCGTCGATCGCAGCGGGAAATGGCTCTCCGTCATCGGTGGGCTCGGGCTGGTGCTCCGCACCGCGGGGAGTTGGTGGGCTGGGCTCTGGGTCAGGAGTGGACTTGGTGAGATCATCCACGGGGCAGATGGTGGGTGGCGATCCATTTCTCGCCAGAGTCCACTCCACGAAGGCGGCGAATTCCTCTCGAGGACCATCTTCAGACAACAGCGCTCTGCTCGCGCTGTTCAGGCTTGCGTAATAGAATGAACAGAGCACGTCGTCCGGATAGCTGGTGGCGTTAGCTAAACACAGGAACAGTCTTGTATGGTTCTCGAGAGATCTGTCCCCCTGCTCCAGCAGGAGGAGGAGGAATTCGGGCCGGACGAGGGGATCCATAGACACACAACGGAAACAAAAAACACAGAGAAAACGGTAAACAAAACGGAGGGTAAAACACGGAGGTTACTGTTTTGGTCGGTCCTTCTGTCACATTTCTCGGGGGAACAAGGAGCGAGGAGACCAGGAGTACTTCAAAAACAGTCTTTAATAATCCAAACGCGTAATAGACACAGGAACACCTGGAGAGACGTACAAATGACGTTTAAGGACCGACAAACATGAACTGAATGGACTGGGGTTTTTAAGGACAGGACAATCAGGGGAGGAAGACGAGACACACCTGGAAACAAATTAACAATTAACACGAGGGAGAAACACACACAGACAGGTCCATAGTCCTGACAGCGTCTGTTTAAAACACTTGATTATTTGGACCAACAGAAGCTCAACAATATCCCCTGTCTCAACATTCTGGCAATATTGGTTATAAAACAAATATTCTTCCAGTTACATTAACAGAATGTTCATTCAGAGTTATCTGGTTGTTAATAATTAGGCCATCAACATAGGCTGGGCAAGCCTTCCCCTGGCCACGGGTCTGAAATTAATGGGGACTTGGGGCAAAAAATGACACCAAATTGGACAAATATGCCCCTGTACAATTAAACTAAATCTATTAAGGATGTCACAAATAAAGTGAAAATAAAATGAAAAGTGTCAATTGCTGCATTAAATTTAGATCTGCTAATGATGCATCAAATTATGCGTTTTTACAGTGTTCCGTATTATATCCAATCAGACACGATTCTGTTGAGCTTATGAATTCAGAGGCGTTCAGATGAGTCATCGCTGAAACTTAAAGTTGTGTTGAGCTCATACGCTGAATGAATTCTAAACTCTCATGAATTCTCTCATTGCAAACAACAAAGTGCACTTACATTGTTTTTTATTAAATTATGATCATGTAATATAAAAATTCGTATTAAAAATATTTTGCGACATGACACCCATATCTGGTACTTATGGAAGCCTTTTCCGCCATTGAATTAAAAAAAAAAGGTCAATGGATTTTTTCTTTCACAATTCTGAATTTTTTCTCGCAATTGCAAGTTTACATCTCAGTTCTGACTTTCTTTATCAGAATTTTGTGATATAAACTCTAAATTCTGCCTTTTATTCTTGCAATTGCGAGTTATATAGTCAGAATTGTGAGTTATAAACTCGCAATTGTAAGAAAATACTCTATTTTTCCTCAGAATTGGACTTTATAACTTGCAATTGTGAGTTCATATAAAAGTCTGAATTAGCTACGAGATATAAACTCGCAATTGTGAGAAAAAGTAAGAATTATAAGATAAAAAGTCACAATTACCTTGTTTTATTTTTATTCAGTGGGTACCATATGTGCTTGCCTAAAAGATGGGGCTATGATGTGCGTTAATAGATTACACTAACATTAGGCAAATTTTAGCCTTACCCTGGAGTTGGTTCACCCTCCGTCTATGGCCATCAATTAGGCCATAAATTGGTGTGTCATGTGACCAATTCAAATGTGGTAAGTTTGAATGTGTGGTTCAAATATGTGCTGGATTTCCACAGAGTAAGTCATACAGCAGGTTTGAATGACATGAGAGTGAAGTTTCTGCGAAGGTTCTTTATCAGCATTGATGGCTCCATGAAGAACCTTTAACATCTATGGAATCTTTCCAAGGTTCTTTATAGTAGAAAATGATATTAAAATGAATAAAAAAAGGTTATTTTAAGAATTGGTCATTGGGGAACCAAATATGGTTTTTCTATCTAAAGCATCGCTGCAAAAAGCCTTTTATGAAAGCTTTATTTTTTTAGAGTGCATTCCTTTAACACATCTGTTCTCCGCTGTGATTAAACCTGAACTCTCACTAGCTCTTTTCTTGAATTTTTAAAGAGGCGCTCTGCTGGGAATCACAATCTCCTGCAAGCAGCCGATTCCATCATCCTGATGTAATGACATTGGGAAAAATAATAACTCAATCTCAAGATTGTTAAGATCGATACCTAATCCATTCTGCTGCAGGAGCTCTTCAGGAGCCCAAGCCAAGCTGTGGGTTTATCTACACGACACGAGGCCAGAGCCGTTCATCAGCTCCAGATACCGGATGCTGTCCGCTGACGGCTGGAGCGCGATAAGACGAGAGCCGGGCGCATTGTTTCTCTGTCTGGACTGGCACAGGAGCGATGGGCCGATAAGAGCATCACGCGCCGGCAGAGGTCAGACACCGAATTTATCAGCTCGGGAATCAATATGACACACTCACACTGAGGCAGATGAATCTGTCATTTCCAGCTGCTGTTCAACAAGCTCCTCACTGAGTCTCATCTGCCGTAAAACATCAGTGAAAACAGATCATCACAATTAGACCAGATCAGCTATAAAACTACTGACCTGAAAACCTGCTGAGATGTTGATTACTGCGTGATTTAATAAACCATAAAGACGTCATAACACACCATTACACTAAACGAAAAATTGGATATGAAGACAGACCGCCTCACATTATCAGTAATAATATATTTTATGCAGATAAAACCAGATGAGTTGAACTTTTAACGGTCATTTATATTAATAATGCCTTATAGTCTGAAGGAAAGACTGTTTTGTAATAAAGACTTAATTATATCAGCACAATCTTTCAGAACAAAGCAAGATTTTCACAATGAAGTTTCACTGTAAAACATGATTACTCTGTATTCTTGTTTTCTAGTACAAACACCTCAACATACCTAAATCAGAATAAAATGGAGAATATTAGAGATGACTAGAGTAGGATGGAGAATATTATAGCTGAATGGAGAAGAATGGAGTATACAGGGTAAAAAAGAAGAGTGGAATATATTAAAACAGAGTATATCTTAGCATGAAAGAGTAGTACAGTGGAGTATAAAATTAGAGTACAGTTCAGTAGATTAGAGTATATTAGAGTTGAATAGAGTATAAAAGTGTAAAGCAGTAGAATTTATGTATTATATTAGAACTGAACAGAGTAGAATGGAGCACATTAGAATTGAATATAGTAGAATGGAGTATAAAAATGTAGAAGAGAGCAGAATACAGTAATATGGTATATACTAGAGTTGTATAAAAGAGTAGAATTGAGTATAAAAGAGAAGAACAGAAGAATACACTTAGGATCAAAAGTGTAGAATAGAGTAGAATTTAGTATATTAGAGTTGAACAAAGTAGAATGTAGTATGAAAGAGAAGAACAGAAAATAATAAAAATAGAGTAGAATGGGGATAAAATGGTAAAAGAGTAGAACGTCGTAAAACGGAACATACTAGAGTAGCTTAAAAAAGAAGAACAGAGTAACAAAATAGAATGGAATATATTAGAGTTGAATATAGTAGAACAGAGTATACAAGAGAAAGAACAGAAGAAAAAAGAGGAATGGGGCATAAAAGTGTAGAAAACTGTAGAATTTAGTAGAATGGAATATATTAGAGTTGAAGGGAGTAGAGCGGAGTATAAAAGAGGAGAACAGAGAAGAATACAGTAGAATGGAGTATATTAGAGTTGAAGGGAGTAGAGCGGAGTATAAAAGAGGAGAACAGAGAAGAATACAGTAGAATGGAGTATATTAGAGTTGAATAGTGTAGAAAGGTATAAAAGTGAAGAATGGAGCAGAATGGAGTATATCAGAGTAGAATATAGAAAATTAGAGTATATTAGAGTTGAATAGAGTAGAAAGGCATATATGTATATGCTGGTTGAACAGTAGAATGGAGTAGATTATAGTATAATGAAGTGCATTAGAGCTAAATATAGTAGAATGGAGTAGAGTCTAGTATGATATTATAAGAGAGTAAAAAAGATTTTATCTTATGTCACCTTGCTTCTCCAGTAAATGTATCTGACAAAATGATTTTTGCAGTGTATCAGCATTAGTAATAGTGATCTTGACTCAGTAAACACGACTAAATACGTTCACTCTGATTCTCAGGCTTCAGTTTCAGAAACATGAATCACAGTCCATGCAAACAGTAATGAAGTGCCGCTAATGAGCTGTCACACATAATTCACACAGAGCCCCGTCCGCTAATTGCTAATTAGAAAATGCGGAGGAGTTCTAAATGAACTAAAGCCACTCGGGTCGTTTGTCACATGCAGCCACATCCTCTGATTAACTTCAATTAGTTCAACAACACGAGATGCGCAGTGATGTTATCAGTGGCATGAGCTCAGATCTGCATGTGATGTGATTGTGAGTCTGTGCAGGAAGTGAGTGATGCTCCGATCAGCGGTGATTTCCTGTACTTCCTGCTTCAGTAAGAAAATGAGATCTCAGCGTCTGATCTCATCTGTCAGAGGATCGCAATGAAAACAAACACATCCCAACAGGGTCTGAACAGAGTCAAACTCAAGTAAAACATTACTGCTGTTACAACTGTTATATTAAGTCACTACTTAAAAAGTAAAATAAACAATAAAATAGAAAATGTAAGACAAGTAAATAATTAAGTTTTTATTTATTTATTATTATTGCTGCGCTACAAAAACACATGAAAATCACAGTCAGGTCCCTTCACTTCTTATATACAAAACAGGGTTATTATTGTTAACTAAAAATAATAATAATAAAATATATACATATATTACTTCAAATAAAATAAATATTAAGTTAAATCAAATGAAATATATATATATAAAAACACATTAAATTTATTTTATTTCAGCTAGTTGCAAAGACAAGATTTCACATTTTCAATTAAGAACTAAAATAACTAAAACTAGAATTATAGACATATTTTTAAAAATAACAATAAAAATGACAAACACAACAAAATTCCTAAAATTTTAACTGAAATTAAGATCAAAACAGAAAATATTAAAAATAAAATATAACTCAAAATATGAGCAAAAACTGTATATCAATAATATTAAAATAACACTGGTGCAAAAATATTAATCTGATCTCAAATTGTAAACTAAAGATTCTTCACAAATAAAAACGATAGATAGATAGATAGATAGATAGATAGATAGATAGATAGATAGATAGATAGCAACAGAAAACAGAGAAAAACAAGTATTTGACTCACCAGTCCTGCGTTTGTCCTCGACTCCTCCCAGATTAATCCACATAAATGACTGTAAACCCATCAGACATCACTCAAATTCCTGCATAATCTGTACAGTATCATTAAGTATTAAATGTTTAACTAGATTAACTCCATTCACTCAAGATGGCTGTTCTCAGGTTCTTCCTTAAAAGTCCCCTGCACTTCCTGCTGTGAAGGAAACATTTACTCCAAGAGTCGCAGTAAACTTGACATTCTCCAGCACATACAGCAAAGAAACAACATATCGTCATTGATCCTTTTTTTTTTTTTTTTTTTGTTTAGATTGATCCTTTTTTTAGATTTGTTTATTTTGTCTGGATTATTTTTTATTTTATCTCATTTTATTTTTCTTCAGATTTATATATATATATATATATATATATATATATATATATATATATATATATATATACATACAGTTTTTATTTTATGCAATTTTATTTTTTTTCTTTGCCTGTTTGATGTCTATTTTGTTTCCCGCTGCAGGTCAAGTGACTGAAGATGAACATGATTGATCTTAATGCTTCTTTATGGCTCATTTACACTTCTTGCTATATTTTATTTATACAACAGGAAGCATAATATGGAAAAACTGCTGAGTTTTCATGTGCTGAGTGAGATAAAGTCATTTCTGGACACTAAAGGTGAACTTCCACATCTGAGAGCAATGAAAAATTAACACACTTTCAAATGCTAGTAAATTACATAAATAATTGCAAAGAGAACTCATTATATTGGGAAATTTTGAAGTAGAAAGACAATTATCTTTTAACAAATCATTTATGTTTTTGCATGTTTTTGTTTCCAGGATTCCAGCAGCATTTCCACAGAATGTTTGTTTGTAAACAGTCACTTCATGCATTATTCATGAGGGGGCAGGGCCTGACCTTTGACTGGCGCCTGAACAGCCAATCAGCAGCCAGTATTACAAACAGCACAGCATTATTACCTGAAACAAGAGACTTAAAGAGTGTGATGATGATGATGAGGCATAAAGTCGTAGCTTCTTTCTTTGTTTTTATCTGCTCTTATGAAAAATTCATTAAGCAGATCACAATGTGTTGAGGTGAACTCACCGTAACCCTCACAACCTCCTCTCATATCAAACATATGCATGAAATCATGAGGAACCCGTCCTGCCATGACAACCCAAAGCAATTAAATCCACATCTTATGAGCTTCTCCATCTCTCTTTCCTCCCACATCCGTCTGAAGGAGCAGCTGGTCTCTATGGTAACCCTTCGCAATGAAATTCATAACTTAAGCAGATATTTGGTCTGTGACGGGGCTTATGGCATTTATGATTCCAGCGGAAGTTTCCAGCGTGACCAAAACAAACAGAAATGGATGTGAAATGAAATTTTCTGCAGTGAAAGTGCTCACCTGTGCAGAAGATCTGAACGAACGAATGATAGATAGAATGATAGATAGAACGATAGAACGTATGACAGAACGAATGTTAGAACGAACGATAGAGTGAATGATAGATAGAATGATAGATAGAACGATAGAACGTATGATAGAACGAATGTTAGAACGAACGATAGATAAAATGATAGATAGAACGATAGAACGTATGATAGAACGAATGTTAGAACGAACGATAAAATGAATGATAGAACGAATGTTAGGACGAACGTTAGAATGAACGATAGAACGAACGATAGATAGAATGGTAGATAGAATGATGGAACGTATGATAGAACGAATGTTAGAACGAACAATAGAACGAACGATAGATAGAACATATGATAGAACGAACAAACGAACGATAGATAGATATTTAGATAGATAGATAGATAGATAGATAGATAGATAGATGACCTGATCATCAACCGTTGTGAGGTCTATAGTGACTGTAGGGTCAAAGGTCAGGCCTGTAATCATGAGACTGTGCTGATATGAACACAGATCTTCAGGATGAGAGTGTCTCTAAAGTCTGAAGAGTCGTATCATGATATTTACCCGCCGTATCTCCCCACAGACGTCAGAAACATCACTGACGCTCTTCATTATTCTGCCATCAATAATACAGCGTCACATTCACACACATCACACAGTCAAACTCTATCAAAGCCTGTAGAGTCCGAAGCAAAGTCCAGGATGGGATTCTGTCACAGTGGAGCTCCTGGATGTACAACAAACACAATCATCAGATGTCTTGTGAGACGTAGAGATGATTCTGACAGTGAAACTGGATTTCATTTCTAACATCAGCAGGACCATTAAAGTCAACAGCAACTATAACTATAGCTATAACCAGTGTTGGGTGTAACACGTTACTCTAATTAAATTACTTATCCACTGAAAAAGTAAAGTAAAGGATTACTGTTCATTTTTAGGTAATTTAATTACAGTTACTTATAAATTACTTGCGTTACATACTGTAAATAATTTCAACAGTTCTAAAATCAATATTGAATTTGAAATCTAAATGTACAGTTTAAAGATAAAATTGAATGCAGAGTCTTTAACCCTCTGCGCGCCGGCACGTTCACTTTCAGTTTTTCCTGATTCACAGAGAAACCTTAAATGCTCAGATACAGATGAGACTAAAATCAATCGAATCTAAAAAGGGCCTACTTTTATTTGTGTACACTAACAATAACAACAAAGCTGTCACGTACACTGGAGCAAGGAATGAAGAGACGAGGAGAATTCACGAACTAAGAGTCTTTAATAATCCAAATAGGGAACATTGAGCACATGAAGACATTCAAGGACTGACAAACATGAACTGAATGGACTGGGGCTTATAAAGACAGGATAACGAGGAAACTAAGGAGACACACCTGGAAACCAATTTACAATCAGACTGGGGAGAAACTGGGACACGGAACACATGGGGAGCAAAAAACAAAACAGTCCAAAATTCTGACATAACGCCCTCTCCCCGAAGGTGCATCCCCGCACCGTATTAACAATATGGGAAGGGGCGGGTGGGAACTACAGAGGTGGCTCAGGAGGAGGACGAACCCCCGGGAGGGGGCTGGCGAATAGAGTCCCAGGGGGCAACGAAGGAAGGAGGAGCCAAGGAAGAGACAGGAGGGACCCGGAGCAGGAGGCGCACAGCAGGACCCAGGGCACAGCCATCATGATGGCCCATGGTGGAGCCGACGGAGGGAGGAGCCATGGAGGAAGGATGACCGCCGACTCCAGGTGGCGGACCAGGCTTTCAGGGTGAAACTCTGGAGGACGCTTTCGAGGAGCGGGCACAGGGGGGCGCTCTGGAGGAGCGGACACTGGAGGGCGCTTGCGAGGAGCAGGCACAGGAGGGCGCTCGGGAGGAGCAGAGCTCGCCGGGACCATTGGAGACGAAGGAGAGAGGAGAGGGGGAAAGTCGACCTCCAGGTCAGTTACCCAGTCCATCAGATCCCCCTCCATGTCCAGCAGTCCCAGATGTATAATCAGCTCACCCTCAGCCACGGTGCAGGGGGCGGAGCTCCACTCCGCGCTCACACCGTCCACGGCTGGCTCCCTCGTGGTGGGCACTGTCGCCGGCTCTCGCACCTGGCCTGACGGGTGGGACTCAACGTCCGGGGCGATCCATTGCTCAGTCACTCGGCTTTGCGCTGGCTCGTTGATCGCAGCGGGAAATGGCTCTCCGTCATCGGTGGGCTCGGGCTGATGCTCCGCACCGTGGGGAGATGGTGGGCTGGGCTGTGGGTCTGGAGTGGATCTGGCGAGATCATCCTCAGGAGAGACGGTGAGGGGCGATCCGTTTCTCGCCAGAGTCCACTCCACGAAGGCGGCGAAATCCTCTCGAGGACCATCTTCGGACGACAGCGCTCTGCACGCGGTGTTCAGGCTTGCATCATAGAATGCGCAGAGCGCGTCGTCCAGGTAGCTGGTGGCGTTACCTACACACAGGAACAGTCTTGTATGGTCCTCGAGAGATATGTCCCCATGCTCCAGGAGGAGGAGGAGGAGGAGGAATTCGGGCCGGACGAGAGGATCCATGGGGCACAACGGAAAGAAAAAACACTGAGTACAAAACGGAAACAAAAACGGAGGGTACACACACAGAGGTTACTGTTTTGGTCGATCCTTCTGTCACGTACGCTGGAGCAAAGAACGAAGAGACGAGGAGAATTCACAAACTGAGAGTCTTTAATAATCCAAATAGGGAACATTGAGCACATGAAGACATTCAAGGACCGACAAACATGAACTAAATGGACTGGGGCTTATAAAGACAGGATAACGAGGGAACTAAGGAGACACACCTGGAAACCAATTTACAATCAGACTGAGGAGAAACTGGGACACGGAACACATGGAGAGCAAAAAACACAACAAAAACAGTCCAAAATTCTGACAAAAGCATTGTGCTTTTCTAAAATAAAACAAACGGGGTGTGCTTTCTGCCGTCTAGGTCTCCTTGAGCAACATTCTACGCATCACAAACTTAGCGAATATTTGACACAGAGACATGAGAAATATGTCTATAGAGAGCTTGAAGTGTCTACTTTTAAATGAACGAATTCAAATCGAAAACAAATATTCATGATTATGTAATCCGTATGACAGCGATGTACAGTCTTTCCTGTATCCGAAAGCTTACTTTTAAATGAACTAATTAAAATAAAAAACAAATAAGCCTATTCCTGATTATGTAATCAGTATGAAACTAAAGCGAGGTGCTGTCTATCTGAAAGCTTATTTTTAAATGAACGAATTCAAATAGAAAACGAATATGCCTATTCCTGATTATGTAATCAGTATGAAACTAAAGTGAGGTACAGTCTATCTGAAAGCTTACTTTTAAATGAACGAATTCAAATCGAAAACGAATATTCCTGATTATGTAATTCGTATGAAAGCAAGGTACAATCTTTCCCGTATCTGAAAGCTTGAAGTGTCTACTTTTAAATGAACGAATTCAAATTGAAAACGAATATTCCTGATTATGTATTTCGTATGAAAGCGAGGTACAGTCTTTCCCGTATCTGAAAGCTTAGTGTCTACTTTTAAATGAATGAATTCAAATCGAAAATTAATATTCCTGATTGTGTAATCTGCATGAAACTAAAGCGAGGTACAGTCTCTCCTGTATCTGAAAGCTTAGTGTCTACTTTTAAATGAACAAATTTAAATCGAAAACGAATATTCCTGATTATGTAATCCGTATGAAAGCGAGGTACAATCTTTCCTGTTTCTGAAAGCTTGAAGTGTCTACTTTTAAATGAACGAATTCAAATCGAAAACGATGTTATCTGATTATGTATGAATGAAATGAATGAATGAATGATGCATTTATATAGCACTTTATTGTGTATTGTCGTACACCCAAAGCGCTTTACAATCATGTGGGGGGGTCTCTCCTCAACCACCACCAGTGTGCAGCATCTACCTGGATGATGCGACGGCAGCCACAGGACAACGGCGCCAGTGCGCTCACCACACACCAGCTACAGGTGGAGAGGAGAGAGAGAGAGATAGAGCCAATTCAGTGGATGGGGATTATTAGGAGGCCATGATTGACAAGGGCCAGTGGAGGAAATCTGGCCAGGACACCGGGGTTACACCCCTACTCTTTAAGAGAAGTGCCATGGGATTTTTAATGACCACAGAGAGTCAGGACCTCGGTTTAACGTCTCATCCGAAAGACGGTGCTTTTTGACAGTATAGTGTCCCCGTCACTACTGGGGCATTAGGACCCACACAGACTGCAGGGTGAGCACCCCCTGTTAGCCTCACTAACACCTCTTCCAACAGCAACCTAGTTTTCTCAGGAGGTCTCCCATTCAGGTACTGACCAGCTCAACCCTGTTTAGCTTCAGTGGGCAACCAGTCTTGGGCTGCAGGGTGATATGGTGTGGCATATGTAATCCGTATGAAACTGAGGTACAGTCTTTCCCGTATCTGAGCTCATTATATGCAGTCACCTGCGCGAACATGACCTCACCTAGATACAAAAAAATAGATTTAAAAATAATCAAGATTCATCTAATTTTCATTGTTTTTGAAAGAGGAATAAGCTGGAATTTACCTCAGAAGAACAGCGCGATCTGACGCTGCTTTATTCAGTGGAGAAGATCATTTCTGTCATTTATTCTTACCTACATTAGTTAATGTGTTATTTTTACATAAACCTGTACAGATTTTACTAGTTGGGCTTTTCCTGAACATCTTGCCAAACTGAAATGTATTGTTTAACTTTTCTTAAGCTTTTTTGTTATTCAGATATTTTGTAGAGTATTTCTATTTAAAGAAGGTTAATTTTTTTTTTATAAAAATGTTTAAGTATTACAGTTGTTTTAAAGCTAAAAGGCTAAACTATTCTATGTTTGACTCAAATTGAAAGAATAAAGAGTTTAATTTCTATTGTCTGTGCTTTAAGGTTTATATGTATTTTAAGATGTAGCCTAATTAGCGATTTGAATAATTAAGTTACTTATTCAGTAACTAAATTACTTTTCAAACAGAGTAATTAGTAAAGTAATTTAAATACAATATTGATGATGTAATTAGTAACTGTAATTAATTACTTTTTGAAAGTAACTTACCCAACACTGGCTATAACTATAACTATATGAAAGTGTAATTTACTTTTTAATAAATACTCTTTTCTCATCTTTTATTTTTTCCTCATCTCTCGTTTTTTTTTTTTAGGTTTAGGTTAACAAAATATTTCTTTGGCAATTTTATTTCAAGTAACAAATAACAAAACAAAAATGAGAAAATTTGCTTTGATCTATCTATCTATCTATCTATCTATCTATCTATCTATCTATCTATCTATCTATCTATCTATCTATCTATCTATCCATCCATCTATCTGTCTATCCATCTGTCTATCCATCTATCTATCCACCCATCCACCCATCCATCCATCCATCCATGTCTATCCATCCATCCATCCATCCATCCATCCATCCATCCATCCATCCATGTCTATCCATCCATCCATCCATCCATCCATCTATATACATTACATTTTATTTCAAGTAACATGTTTCTTATAGTTGTGTTACTGTTAAGAACATTGACTCAGAATAACATCAAAGTCAAAGAGGTTGTGCCGATCATTTGATGTTGTCTATCATTATCACTATGAAGAGAATAATTCAGATGATTCAGTCAAATGAAATGAGCATCAGGGAAACACTATCATTCTCCAGCTCGTCTCTGTCCTCTGTGCACCGCAGTGTAAATGATTTGGCATTAGACAGGACTACTCATTAAAATCTCTGTTAACCAGTGCATAAACTCCATCTCTCCTGGATAAATGTGCGTCAGTAACCAGATGGGTAATGAGACTCGATCTGCTCGCCGTTTAATTACACCATCAGAAACACAAACGCCATTCTCTCATTACTTCAGGGGTTTAAAGTGCAGCGTGAGACACACAGATGACCTCTGATGACCTCTGTGTGTTTCTGAGGATGTTATGATTATGTTTGTGATGGAGACAATATTTGAAGGTATGAATTTTTGAATGTTGGGGAAGAAGCAGTGAGCGACATTTTGACTACTTTTTTATTTTTAAGGCATGAAAGGCTTTTGTTGGAGGCAACAAGAGGAAAATTACTTGAGAAAACAATATATAAAATATAAACAAATCTTACAAAATATGTGATCAATTCGTGTGTAAGACTGTAGATGAAGTGTTGAGCTTTATTATCACTGCAGCTCACTGTATTAGATTAGTGGGCAGAGTTTCTGCTAGATGCTCTAATGTAATTGGTCAGCCAGAGCTTCTGAAAATATAAAATAATCACAAATGAGATGTCAACTTATCTGGCCAAAGAAACATTATGGAGGGCATCATGTTTGCATATATACTGAGCTTTTAAACATATCATTCAGTTCCATTATACTCTATCACTGTATGTGTGCACAAACCAGAAAAATAGTGTCAAATATTATTAAATATTTAAATATTATTTAAAGTTTTGTATACAATATCATATTATTTCATAATAATATTAATTTTTTAAAATAAAAATAGCAAAATCACTCACAGTAACATGAAGTTCACTATCTTGAACAGACGGGAGACACAATCCAGACGAATGGGTCAAGCGGCTGGAAATAAACAGACTGATTACAGAGTAAACCTCATTATCCACCGGACATCAGGAATTTAAGTGAATGAACTTTTAATGATCTCTTAGTTAATTAAAGCTGAATTTGACAACGGTCTGTAAAAGTGACTATTAATAATAATATAAAAAATAGTAGCAAATAAAAGATACATTTTTGTTGCTCTATTATAATAGTTATAAGTTGTTAAGCACAATAAAACATAAATATAAAAAGGAAACCAGAGATAAATATACATAAATAGAACTTGGTTTAAATTAATGGTATAATATATATATATATATATATATATATATATATATAATTGCACATTATACAAAGAAATTAAAAAATAAAAATTATATAAATAATATTAAATAAAATGTATTAATATCATATATACACTTAAATCTGTATTAATTGCAAAACTGAAGTGGAACTGAAAGCTGAATTGATATTAGACTAATATAAAGGCTCTCTGGTGTCTCTGTGTCATTGACTGCTGATGGATAACGTGACTCCTTCATAAAGCCTGACCCAGCCGCTCTGCTGCGGTGGCATTGATCAGAAACACTGTACTGACAAATCACACGCTGCTAAATGGGATCTGTCCTTTTATGGCCGGATCGCAGAGAGATTGATTTGATTGCTTTGTTAACCTTGATAAGGACAGAGCGGCGTTTCTGTACGGTTCATTCTGCACTGTTTATTGGGTATTTTGTCATATTGCTGTTGTTGGCAACTTATAAAATCAATAATGCACTGGAGATTGTGTGTTTTTAAAGCACGTAACAATGTAGCTGTCATAAAAACACTGTTCTGTGTGATTGCTTTCTTCTATCAATAATCAATGAGTTTCACCAATAAACCAATATCTTTTCCAATATTTAAGCATTCTTTCTTAATTGGATATAATTTTTTGTCATATTAGTGGGCATTTCAAGAATTGCACACCATTATTCCAGTGAACTAGCTGGTTGTCTTCACTCTTTAACCTCATGAAGCAACATTTATGTATTTTAAAATTATAGTTTGAAAACATTTATGCAAACTCTATGGACTCCCTTGAGATTTACTTATGTTCTCCATTTAATAGCATCTAACGACATTAGACTTTGGCTTGTTTACTTGGGGATTAAATACTTAATATTTGAAATATTTTTGATTTTATGCACTGACACAATCAGATGAAAACAAAACTTGAACTGATCTGAATAATGACTGATGAACTTAATCATTAACAGTTATTTCTTGGTTACTGGACATTTAAACATAAATAATCAGTATCAGTAATCTCTTAAAATCATAATCAATATCAGACGTCAAACCATAATAAATCATCAGACGTGTTTTCTAAGACAATAAGAATGTTAAGTCATACCAGCTGACAAAAATGTTTTAAGAACGTTTCACTTACATTCCCATTAAGTTATTAAAACATTATTTCTGAATGTTCACTAAACATTCATACTGTCCAGTTTTTAAAAACATTTTTTCGTGTTTATGTGAACATTAAGAGAACATTCCATTTTATTATCTTGCTAACATTGTTACTTTTGAATGTTCTCTGAACATTCTAAAACAAGTAGCAACATTTAAAAAATTTACAACAAATGAAGATGAACAACTAAAATGTTTCAGCAAAAATATGCTCTAAGAACAGTGTAAATAATCAGGGCCCGATCACATCAGATGAGCACTAAAGCAAACTCTATACAGCCTCTGTCTCGAATGAGTGAACTAATAAATGAGTGAAATGTGTTTCATAAAAGACTCGAGTCAAACCCACATGTGTCAAATGCACAATAAAGCCTCACTTTGCATGAAATCCTGCCTTAATGGCTGCAATTAATTTGATAGAGAGTGCTTTACACCACGACTTCAATCCAATTACTGACTCTTAAATAACAGCTTTATATGAGAGCGTTGCACACACAGAGATGTTTATGACCGCTGCTGCTAAAGAAGATAATGTTGCATATTTTAAAGAGACTTTTTTATGCGTTGTTTAATAAAATCTCTAAAATACAAAGCATTTAATTATCTAGAGAATATTTGCTATAACTTCAAATACACCAAGATTACATGTAGTCTACTTTCATGAATTTAGCAAATGCAAAATAAGATATTCTACCAAACAAACTGATATTTAAGCTCAACAACCATGTAATTTATGGTTCTGGCCAGCTAGAAACCATCCTACAATCTGTCAGACCTGTGTTTCCCCATGTCTTGTGGTTCCCTTCCTCTTGTGGCGATATTTGGTTTTTCCTGTTTCCTGTCCTTGTTATGTGTAATTAGTTCTAGGTGTTCCTTGTTTTCCCCTCGTTAGGTCTGTCTATTTATAGTGTGTTCTGCCCCATGGTTCCCGTCCGCTGTTGAATGTCTTCACACCATGCTACGTGTGTGTTCCTGCCCGATGTGTTTAATAAAGACCTTGTATGTGAATCTCCCCGTCTCCTCGCTCCTTGCTCCTAGAGCAACGTGACAGAACAGCGGACCAGAAAAAAGTAAGCGGCGCTCCCTTTCCCCGTGTTTCTTTTCCGTTTTTGTAGAGTTTTCTGTTTTCCTGGTTTTTTCCCTCCGCGGCAATGGAGTCTGCCACCCGCCTCCTCGCTCTCATCCAGTGGGATCTCCCCTTTTATGAGTATGCGGCAGTATTCCGTAACTTGGCCGAGGAAATGCCTCTGGATGACGCCGGCATCATCCACCTTTTCCGGCACGGGGCCAGTTACCACCACCCCGTGGACATCCCAGACACCATGGGACTGTGTTGGAAAGAGACTATCTACCGGTGTCTGGGAAGTGTCCGGGCCTGAGCCGGAACCAGCCCGGCGTCCGCGACATCAGCAAGCCCGCCGGCCGCCGCTGACTCAAACCCGCCGGCTGTGCCGCGTCCAGTGCCCACGCTTGCAGAGCGCCCTCCAGTCTCCGCGCTTGCAAAGCACCATCCAGTGCCCGCGCTTGCAGAGCGCCCTCCAGTCTCCACGCTTGCAAAGCGTCCTCCAGTGCCCGCGCCTCGTAGGCATCCTCCTGTGTCAGCACTTGCAGAGCGCCCTCCAGTCTCTGCACTTGCAAAGCACCATCCAGTGCCCGCGCTTGCAGAGCGCCCTCCTGTCTCCGGGCTTGCAAAGCGTCCTCCAGTGCCCGCGCTTCCAAAGCGTCCTCCAGTGCCCGTGCTTGCAAAGCGCCATCCAGTGCTCACGCTTGCAGAGCACCCTCCAGTCTCCACGCTTGCAAAGCACCATCCAGTGCCCGTGCTTGCAGAGCGCCCTCCTGTCTCCGTGCTTGCAAAGCGTCCACCAGTGCCCGCGCCTCGTAGGCGTCCTCCTGTGTCAGCGCTTGCAGAGCGCCCTCCAGTCTCCGCGCTTGTAAAGCACCATCCAGTGCCCGTGCTTCCAGAGCGCCCTCCTGTCTCCGCGCTTGCAAAGCTTCCTCCAGTGCCCGCACTTGCAGAGCGCACTCCTGTCTCCGCGCTTGCAAAGCGTCCACCAGTGCCCGCGCCTCGTAGGCGTCCTCCTGTGTCAGCGCTTGCAGAGCGCCCTCCAGTCTCCGCGCTTGCAAAGCACCATCCAGTGCCCGTGCTTGCAGAGCGCCCTCCTGTCTCCGCGCTTGCAAAGCACCATCCAGTGCCCACGTTTACAGAGCGCCCTCCTGTCTCCGCGCTTGCAAAGCTTCCTCCAGTGCCCACACTTGCAGAGCGCACTCCTGTCTCCGCGCTTGCAAAGCGTCCACCAGTGCCCGAGCCTCGTAGGGGTCCTCCTGTGTCAGCGCTTGCAGAGTGCCCTCCAGTCTCCGCGCTTGCAAAGCACCATCCAGTGCCCGTGCTTGCAGAGTGCCCTTCTGTCTCCGCGCTTGCAAAGCTTCCTCCAGTGCCCGCGCTTCCAGAGCGCACTCCTGTCTCCGCGCTTGCAAAGCGTCCTCCAGTGCCCGCGCTTGCAAAGCACCATCCAGTGCCCACGCTTGCAGAGCACCCTCCAGTCTTCGCGCTTGCAAAGCACCATCCAGTGCCCACGCTTGCAGAGCGCCCTCCAGTCTCCGCGCTTGCAAAGCACCATCCAGTGCCCGTGCTTGCAGAGCGCCCTCCTGTCTCCGCGCTTGCAAAGCTTCCTCCAGTGCCCGCGCTTGCAGAGCGCACTCCTGTCTCCGCGCTTGCAAAGCGTCCTCCAGTGCCCGCGCTTGCAAAGCACCATCCAGTGCCCACGCTTGCAGAGCGCCCTACAGTCTCCGCGCTTGCAAAGCACCATCCAGTGCCCACGTTTACAGAGCGCCCTCCTGTCTCCGCGCTTGCAAAGTGTCCTCCAGTGCCCGTGCCTCGTAGGCATCCTCGTGTGTCAGTGCTTGCAGAGCGCCCTCCAGTCTCCACGCTTGCAAAACGCCATCCAGTGCCCACGCTTTCAGAGCGCCCTCCAGTCTCCGCGCTTGCAAAGTGCCATCCAGTGCCCACGCTTGCAGAGCGCCCTCCAGTCTCCGCGATTGCAAAGAACCATCCAGTGCCCACGCTTGCAGAGCGCCCTCCAGTCTTCGCGATTGCAAAGCACCATCCAGTGCCCACTCTTGCAGAGCGCCCTCCAGTCTCCGCGATTGCAAAGCGCCATCCAGTGCCCACGCTTGCAGAGCGCCCTCCAGTCTCCGCGATTGCAAAGTGCCATCCAGTGCCCACGCTTGCAGAGCGCCCTCCAGTCTCCGAGATTGCAAAGCGCCATCCAGTGCCCAAGCTTGCAGAGCGCCCTCCAGTCTCCGCGACTGCAAAGCACCATCCAGTGCCCACGCTTACAGAGCGCCCTCCTGTCTCCGCGCTTGCAAAGCATCCTCCAGTGCCCGCGCCTCGTAGGCGTCCTCCTGTGTCAGCGCTTGCAGAGCGCCCTCCAGTCTCTGCGCTTGCAAAGCACCATCCAGTGCCCGTGCTTGCAGAGCGCCCTCCAGTCTCTGCGATTGCAAAGCACCATCCAGTGCCCACGCTTGCAGAGCGCCCTGCAGTCTCCGTGATTGCAAAGCGCCATCCAGTGCCCACGCTTGCAGAGCACCCTCCTGTCTCCGCGCTTGCAAAGCATCCTCCAGTGCCCGCGCCTCGTAGGCGTCCTCCTGTCTCCGCGCTTGCAGAGCGCCCTCCAGTCTCCGCGCTTGCAAAGCATCCTCCAGTGCCCGCGCCTCGTAGGCGTCCTCCTGTGCCAGCGCTTGCAGAGCGCCCTCCAGTCTCCGCGCTTGCAAAACACCATCCAGTGCCCGCGCTTGCAGAGTGCCCTCCTGTGAATCTTATGTGAATCTCCTCGTCTCCTCGCTCCTAGAACAACGTGACACAAACAGAGCCTGTAAAATAAATACAGACAGACAGCTTTTGTCTTCTCAAGATGTTAACTGATGGACTGGAGTGGTGTGGATTACTTGTGGATTATTGTGATGTTTTTATCAGATGTTTGGACTCTCATTCTGACGGCACCCATTCACTCCAATTCATTCTCTCGGATGGTCTGAGAGTGACTAATTTCTTTTTTGGCCGAACTGTTCCTTTAAAAACACCACAAAGTCAATTGATTTTGGGATCTGACGATTTCACGAGGACAAGCAGCTAAAGATGAAGCATTTGCGCTAAAAGCTCTTTCCACACCCTCATGTTTTATCTCTGGCGGCGCTGAGAGCAGATGCTAACATGCTAATCTCCCGAGCGCTGCGGTCTTTAAAGGGTCGTAAAGCCGCGTCTCCAATCCATCAAATTATGTGCAGACACGGCACATAAAAACTCACCCAGAGAGTAAATCATAAGAGCTATCAATAAATAATTACCTTTAAATGTCTCTTAATGACCAAACTTTGCTGACGCGGCTGTAGTTTATGGATCTGACGAGGCCGTGGTCGTAAAGAGAGGCCTAATGACACGCCGGCTTCACGATAAAAGCACAATAACAGCAGAAAATATCACTGCTGGGCCTCCATTAGATGGGAAAATAGTGCACTTTGGTCCCATGAAGACAAAGCGGGTGTTTTTCAACCGAGAAGTCAGAGTATCAGATCTGATCGGAAAACAAAGAAATTGTTCATTAAAGAAGTACAGTCAAACCAAAAAGATTCAGACACCAGAAATACTAGTGCGTGCAGTACACTGCTCATATAAGTGAGGATAGCAAAATAAAGTAAACTGTGACATATTATAACCAAAAATTCTTCATACAGTGGACTAGCAGTAAAACTAATACAAATTTGGGACCAAAAATTTGATTTGACACTTTGACCTGAGCATGTTTTGATACATACCTTTCTATCAACGTTATCTGACATTATCAAGATGAATTTGTTCTGACAGTTTAACTCTGAGTTCTTGTCATATTTTATTACCATTTTCTAAACTATAGCGAATAAACTGTGATAATGTGAGAAAAGCTGAAGGTGTCTGAATTTTAGTTCGAACAAAAATGACAACTCTGTCATCCAAACCCGTGTTGATGTTTCTGTAGAGCCGTTTTAGAGGACATTTCTATTCTGTGCATCATGTTTTCTTAACTTCGAAGCACAATGAAAGATTCTAAAAGCTGAAGCAGCACTAATATTGCTCATTCTTCAGATCTGCGCTGCTAAAACTGCTGGACGGCACATAAACGAGGGGCTAATCGAGCCCGTTACGACCCAATAAAACCATCAGCAGGAGCTGCACTTTTATTAGCAGAAATTTAAGACGAGCGTGTGTGAATCCTCCAGGAGCCACTGCGTGTTTCCCGCTCAAACATGTACGATTAATTATTCATGACAGCTTCAGTTTAACGACTGTCAAAACACAAGATCTCTTGAGTCTCTACGAGAGAAAGACAGAAACACAAGACGCCTGTGATCCTACAAACTCAGCCCCCCGCCTCTAACACAAGCGTGGAGGCAAACCTTTGTTTGTTTGTTTGTTTGTTTATTAATTATTGAAGTTTTGATTAGATTTATTTATTCACTTATTTTTATTCTATTTCTTACTTTTTTATTAAATCTATTTATTTCTTCACTTTATTTTATTTCTTATTTATTTTTATCAATTTGTTCACTTCATTATTTATTTTACTTAATTTCATTTAGTTTTTATTAAATGCATTTATTCACTTCACTTTATAGTTTATTTTACTTCAGTTATTTGTTATTAAATTTATTAATTTTCCTGTTTTTATTTTTATTAATTTATTTTGCTTATTTTTTTATTAAATGCATTTATTCACTTCATTTTATAATTTGTCACATATTATTTATTTTTATTTTGTTACATGCTATTTACTGTATATTAACTGTATTCATTTTATTTTTTAATATTTTTTATTTTTATTAATATATTTTGCTTATTTATGCAAGTTATTGTTTATGGATTGATTTTACTTAGTGATTTCATAATTTATTTATTACTTATTTTATTTTATTACTTAGTTGTTGTTGTTTATTAATTCTATTTATTTATTCATTTAATTTATTCACTTCATTACTTATTTTTATCAAATTAATTTATTCACTTCATTATTTTACTTAAGTTCAGTATTTAAGTTATTAAATGTATTTATTCACTTCACTTTATAATTCATTTTACTTATTTTTTTATTAAGTTTATTAATTTTTATTATTAATATTCATTTTTTATTTTTATTAATATATTTTACTTATTTTTTTATTAAATGCATTTATTCACTTCATTTATATAATTTGTTACATATTTAGTTATTTTATATTAAATTTATAAATTTTATTTTTTATATTTTATTAATATATTTTGCGTATTAATGCAAGTTATTTATGGATTGATTTTACTTGGTAATTTCATCATTTAAAACCTAAATTAATAAAATTGTTAATTTATTTACACTCACACTATTTATTAATTAATCTTTTTTTTTACTCACTTTATTATGTATTTGTTTTATTTATCCATTTCATTATGTGTTCATTGAACTTTATGTATTTATTTAGCCATAACAGTACCGATTACTATTTTCATGGCAAGATCTAACAAACATTCAGGTTTCTGCTGTTCTTGTGAATGAATCAGTGAACATTATTCTATGTATAAACATCTGATTCAGGTATTTGAGTATTTTTCAAGTCTAAGGGTCAGAGAGAGGACGGAAAAACTAAATTGTTTTTAATGCAGTGTCATAATGTATGGCAGCAAGTCGAAACAACATGGAATGCCATTACAGATTATAAAGAGGAAATGTTTTCTTCAAGTGAAAGAGTTGCATGAGAGAATGCCAAGAGAAAATTACAAACACACATTAAAATGACAGATTCTCCCACTGGACACAATGAATGTGACCTTAACTTTAAACTCAGCCTTGCTCAAAGTCCTTCTGTGAAGTAAGCAACATGCAGAAATTGGCACAAAAAAGCATTCAGTGTCAGACACCGTTTTGGACAATTCTAGCTTTTAGTTCACACACTGGCCTCCAGACTCACATCAGGCTCTCGATGACGTCATCGGCTACGTTTTGGGGTCATCTGACCTCATCACGCCCTCTAGAGGTCACTAATGATGATGATGATGATGTGTGAGATTTATGTTAGGCAACATAATAGAGTAAACCTCATCAGTGAAGTGTATCATGAAATCATCCTCATTATTAATTAGCAATTTCATTTAAAAGACAAAGATCTGTTGATTAAAGAATTGAAGCAGTCTGCATGAACACAAACACATGAAATAACCTCCACAGCGCCAGCAAACAGAGAGATTCTGTCCATCTGCAGAGCAAAAATCAGTTTCAGATGCTTTTCTCTTTTCTGACACCTTTTAAAATGTAAAACCTCAGAGTTAAACCCCAGAAAACAACAAAAACACAGAGCTGAAATCCAGCAGCTCATCAGTTGTGAAGCCTGAGGAATGAACTGAATCACATTTGAGTGAAAGACAAACACTGGCATCTGCTGCTGAGACTCAAACACCGCAGGCTGAGCATTTACACTCGAAGAGAAATGAAAACTGTCATCATTTACTCACCTAACCTTCATGTCATTCTAAAGCTGTATGAGTTTCTTCTCTGAAATACAGAAGTTCATCAGATGTGCTGCTCTTAAACACCGACAGCAGACAGTTAGCATCAGCTGTCAAGCTTTACAAACTACAGAGAAACAAACACAGCGTTGCAGCGTCACATTAGAGCGGAGTAGATTGTACATTTTTGCATTATATGTTAAAGTTAAACTTTAAAGAGACACCACAGAGCAGCTCCCATACAATGACAGTCAACGGTTCAGAAACTGTTTGATGATCAATATTCTTCAAAGTTCATTCTTTTGTTTTCTGCAGTAGAAAGAAAGTCATACAGGTTTGGAACAACATGAAATATGAACGTGGGATATAATATTGTAAGAAAACATAAGGGTCGCACTGACTCTGTAAATCTAGAATCAAACATTCATTTCTGCCCAAAACAGATTAAAAGGAGGAAATAATCGCTCTTGATTTCAACAGCAGTGTCTGTAAAACAGTCCAGAACTGAACAACTCCATCTGAGCACTTTATTCAGAAAAGCAGATGTGGGAGAAATACATCATGTTCAGTTTATAGACACTAACAGGAGATTTTAAATAAAAGTCTGGTTTAAATTACACCGAAAAAGATAGCAAGGCAATGAACCAATGAAGACATGAGAAACAAGCAGGAAAAGATCACATGACAAGACTATGATCACGAGCAATAACAACAACAGACAAAAACACTGATAAACCTCAACAGAAACAGACGTGACTCTTAACACATAGAATGAACAAAAAAAAAAGAAAAAAAAAGGAACTGGCATGGTAACTTCCCCATCCAAACATCAAAAACATGGCAATTTCCCAATCACACAGCCTTCAGTTCTGTAGAACAAAAATCACATCTGCATTTATGTGCATGTGACCCACAGAAGAAAAACCCCTCAACAGTCTGCTCCTCAATTCATCGGAGATGATTTAACATTCAGAGTTATGAGAATCAGCTAGAAGAGAAACTGCTGACAGACTTTACTGAAGGATAATACTTGACTAATGCTCGATCATATATCTGTGTGTCATCTGCAAACATTACACCTCAAGATCACTTAATCATTTGGCATTCAGAATATTTAACTCTTGATATTTGATTGTAGTAATGACTGCACTGTAACGATAGACTAATGACTGCTAAAGAAAATAAGTTTAATAAATGGTCTCAAAGTAACGCAAAAAAAAAAAAAAAAACTAAATAAAATAAATAAATAAACACTTTCCTAACTTGTGTGTGTGTGTGTGTACGTGACTGTGAGAGCCGTTTGCTCATCAGCTCAGTGCTGATTTTCTCCCCATGAGCGCTCGTATATTCCCGGAGGTCAGTGTTTCTCCTGTAATAACCAACAGAAAACACTGATGATTAACCATTTTAGCTCTAATAATAAAGCAATTCAACTCAACAGCCAGGAATCACCATGCATTTTCAACAATTTTCATTGCATTTATCACACAGGACCTGAAAACACAGGTAGAGCCCAAATCAAACCAAAATAATGTAATGATAATTAAAGAGTTACTCCACCCCAAAATGAAACTTTTGTCATTAATCACTTACCCCCATGTTGTCCCAAACCCGTAAAAGCTTCATTCGTCCTCGGAACACAATTTAAGATATTTTGGATGAAAACTGGGAGGCTTGTAACTGTCCCATTGACTGCATAGTAAATAACACTGTCAAGGCACAGAAAAGAATGAAAAGCATCGTCAGAATAGTCCATCTGCCGTCAGTGGTTCAACCTTAACGTTATAGAGCTACGAGAATACTTTT
Source organism: Spinibarbus caldwelli (assembly GCA_039654775.1). Lineage (NCBI taxonomy): Eukaryota > Metazoa > Chordata > Actinopteri > Cypriniformes > Cyprinidae > Spinibarbus > Spinibarbus caldwelli. The sequence goes on from CM077264.1 coordinate 1,700,410, forward strand.
TGTACGCAAAGAAAACAAAAACAATGACTTTATTCAGCAAGTCGTCTCCTCTGTGTCAGCGTAGCTCCATTTTGGAGAATATCCGCTGGATAGAATATGCTGGAGAATATGCTGTTCAGTGTCAGCCGCACCACACAGATACGTCTTCTACGTTTATTTACGCTTTGATTTGAACGAAAACAGCGTATCCGTGAGGTGCGGCTGACACAGAACAGCGTACGGAGTTTGCGTCCAGCGGATATTCTCCAAAATGACAAGAACCTGAGAATTCCTCACATACTGCAGTAATTCAGTATTACAGTGATTGAATGTCTGTAACAGAAGCAGAGCTCCACCAGTACAGTTTTTTTTTTTTTTTTTTTGCTTGCATATTTGCTGAATGTTGATGATAAATGTTCAGGTATTATAGTGTTGTCATTTTAATAATTAGTCAGGACAGTTTAATGAGGAGAGAATGAGAGCTTGAAACACTCGCGTCCGTCTCCAGCTTATAACAATCATTCACTGAACACTAAAGAACTGTAAAAACAATATAGATAACAGTATATTTAATCAACATAATGATAAAAATGACCAATCAACCAAAAAGAACCCTCACATGAACCAAGAAGAATGAACTATGAACATGAAAGAAAGAAAAAAAAGCTGCTGATTAAATGAAATGAAATGCATGACAGTTTCCCAATCTTCACATATAATTTCCCAATCCGTGGCAAAGTCCCAGTGGTCCCGTCTTCTGGAAGAGTAAAACAAAAAGCTTTGAATTAATTACCCAGCTTTTATGATCATGTGCTTGACCCACAATAATAGTACACTTAATCACCCGTGAGGCACTTTTTATCCCCACTTTTCAAATATTTACTTCATTTTTATTGAAAATAAACACTTTTCCAGTCTGATATTTGATGGGAAAAGGGAGAAGAAAGTTGAGCAAAAGGTGGATTTGAGCTTGGGTCGATCCCATCAAAGGTTATCACCACGCGCCTTACATCTACACCACTAGCTGTTTCTATTGGATTATTTTTGTAATTTTGTCTATCTCAAACAGAGTTAGTGTAAATAGCCTCTGCCGACAAGGTGAGCTTGCTATAAATAGGTGCTCCGTTAGTATTAACATTTCTGATGGTTTAAATGATCAGCCCTCGGGGGGCCCTTTAAAATACAGGGCCCCAGGCAACTGCCTGCCCTATTGCTACACCACCTTTTGATGTGAGAGACGACATGAACTTTTTCACTGGAGGAAGCATTATTATAGATTATGGACTCGTATTTTAGTTAAAAACATCTTAATGCTGGATTTGTTTCAGCTTTTGTCTTCTCCAGATGTTAACTGATGGACTGGAGTGCTGTGGATTATTGTGATGGTGAAGAAAAAAGGTATTTATCCCATACAATTCTTCCTAAGGTCAAAACAGTGCACATTTAAGATTTTTAATGACCTTTAACCATCCGACCACTGGGAAAACAATTCATGCATGTTGTGTGAAACTACAGAACATTTTCTTCAAGTGTGAACTTGTTCAGGAATTGATCATTTTTTGAGATCGCTTCAGTGCATGACGGACAGAAACGGCTGAAACTGTATTAAACTTATTGTTACTGAAATCAGACTCTCAAGCCTTTGGTGTTTTCTCTTTCTCTCTCTCTTCTGTTTTCTGTTTTCTGAACTGTCGACATGGATGCTATATGTTTCATTATGTTACAAAAGTTTGTACTTGAATTCTGTTTAAAAAAAAAAAAAAAAAAAAATCTTGTATGGACTAAAGCTAAACCATATTTGATCGGTTTATAAATGAGATAAAACATTACAAATCTGATTTGAATGGCATTAGAAACATTTTTTTTAATAATAAAAAAACTATGAGGTCCTTCTTTAATTTGATATAAATTGTAATTTTACCCCAGAGACAATTATTTATTATTATTTTTGATAACATCAGTTATGAGATTTATAGAGTATATGTATTCAATTTGTATACGGTTTACAATAAGTTGTTAACAAACCTATTTAATAATAATAATCATATACATAATGATTCATACAATCTTGGCACTCACTACAAAATACTCTGCTATTTATTTCTGTCCTCTCTATTCTAGTTTTGAGGCTGATCATCTTAAAGCTGGAATGGATGAAATCACTGAAAGAACAAATGGAAAATCCTCACAAAATAAAATCATTCAAGTGCATGTGTGATTTAATAAATGTAAGCTAAAGAAAGGGCTTTGTACAATATTTACATATGAATGACCAGAAACAGGAGATGCATATAATCAAGCTCTTTTAATAAATTCATTTTATATTCTTTTTAGGAACCATTTTACATTAAGAGGCTGACATCAGAAGAGAATACATATTTAATAGTGAATTTTATGATAGTAATTTTTGAATGGTTACATTTGAACCCACAGTATGAATGTATTTATGTGGATTATTGCACTGAAATGCACTGAACTACTAAATACATCACTGACTCTGGTGTTAAGGCTTCTGCATTAGAGCCAAATTGTCCATAGATTGAGTCCTGGAAATTTCCTTATCTTCTTCATCATCTTTATCTTCAAGATAAGGGTTTATTGTAGGCCTAATCTCACCTGTAATGTTTTGAAATGAAGGGTCATTTAGTATAAGACTATAACAAGTCTATAATAACTTAATAATAACAAACGGTTTTGTAATACATACAATCGAGACTAGAAAATAAAACATCATCCTCCAGTCCCTTGTAGAAAACTGTTAAGTCTTCAGCTGTGAAAGAAACACAACATGAGGAATAGCAAACACCAATGAATCAACTTTACATGTACAATGTAATGTATATACATGTATAGTTTTCCTCATTATGATTGGCTTCAGAATGATGATTTTAAAAATTTTCCCTTTATTTTATTCAGACACAATCCTGCTTTACAATCATCAGGACGTTTCCCAGTCCTACAGTAATGGTTTCTGAAATGAAGGGTCAGTTAGTTTAAGACTATAATAACTTCAAATAGTATGTAATGCATACCTGAGTTCAAACATTTTAATTTTAATTTCTTCTTTCGTGCAGAGACTCCAGCTGTGAAAGAAACACAACATGAGGAGCAGCAAACACCACTGAATCAACTTTACACAGAGAGAGATAAAGCTTTCCTCATTAAGACTAGCTTCAGAATGATGATTTTTCTTCTCAAATGCTTTAGTCTCAAGCTTCTCACTTGATAAGAGCTGAATGTACAGGTGCATCTCAATAAATTAGAATGTCGTGGAAAAGTTCATTTATTTCAGTAATTCAACTCAAATTGTGAAACTCGTGTATTAAATAAATTCAGTGCACACAGACTGAAGTAGTTTAAGACTTTGGTTCTTTTAATTGTGATGATTTTGGCTCACATTTAACAAAAACCCACCAATTCACTATCTCAACAAATTAGAATACTTCATAAGACCAATAAAAAAAAAAACATTTTTAGTGAATTGTTGGCCTTCTGGAAAGTATGTTCATTTACTGTATATGTACTCAATACTTGGTAGGGGCTCCTTTTGCTTTAATTACTGCCTCAATTCGGCGTGGCATGGAGGTGATCAGTTTGTGGCACTGCTGAGGTGGTATGGAAGCCCAGGTTTCTTTGACAGTGGCCTTCAGCTCATCTGCATTTTTTGGTCTCTTGTTTCTCATTTTCCTCTTGACAATACCCCATAGATTCTCTTTACTGGAACTTCGTAAGTTTAATCACTTCTGTGAGTCTCAGTTGTGGACTTTCTGCACAAGAGACTGTCTCCAACTCAGAGTTTAATGAAACAGACAGAAGAGTGTTTAACAGACAATCCTCATAAGGCTGCGGTTCTCTCGGTTGGTTGTGCATCTTTTTCTTCCACACTTTTTCCTTCCACTCAACTTTCTGTTAACATGCTTGGATACAGCACTCTGTGAACAGCCAGCTTCTTTGGCAATGAATGTTTGTGGCTTACCCTCCTTGTGAAGGGTGTCAATGATTGTCTTCTGGACAACTGTCAGATCAGCAGTCTTCCCCATGATTGTGTAGCCTAGTGAACTAAACTGAGAGACCATTTTGAAGGCTCAGGAAACCTTTGCAGGTGTTTTGAGTTGATTAGCTGATTGGCATGTCACCTTATTCTAATTTGTTGAGATAGTGAATTGGTGGGTTTTTGTTAAATGTGAGCCAAAATCATCACAATTAAAAGAACCAAAGACTTAAACTACTTCAGTCTGTGTGCATTGAATTTATTTAATACACGAGTTTCACAATTTGAGTTGAATTACTGAAATAAATGAACTTTTCCACGACATTCTAATTTATTGAGATTCACCTGTACATTCAAATACAGATTTTCTTTAATATCACCATGTGATAAGATAATGATGTTTTTAAATGAATTACAGAAGAACATAACCACAGAAACAATACTGAAGTGCTCGACTTAAAGTAAGGACTTACAAGGCAAAATTGGAGCGGGAGCGGGTTTTATTGACTCTTCAACTCTGCTGTTCTTGAGTTCTTCCTCGTCTTCAGGAATGAGTTTTCTTTTTAACTTTTCAGTTCTGGTCTTCTTGAATTCCTCTTCATCTTTGGGAACGAGTTTTCTGTCTGTTTCTCCAGCTGTGTTGTTCTTGAATTCTTCTTCTGCTGTTGCCACAGATTCTTTTATTTCTGTGCCATGCTTTAAATCTGTAGAATTGACCCGAAAACTCATTTTGAATGACTTCAAAACTTTCCAAATTTAATTTAGAATTAAAAGTGAACGGATCTAATGCACGGGTGTAAAGCTGAGGTTAGTTTCACTTTCGTCTGCTGGAAGAATAATGTATTACTCAGCAGTCACCGCCCAGTTTTGAGAAGAAAAGACGAGCTTTGGGACAAATTATCACTTTATACGACTGTGTCTTTAACAGAGCACTCTGTCTCATATTTACACTCACCCTGTCACTGTAAACTAGCCTGTCAATCATCTTATCACATCCACATCTCATGTAATTTAACTTCTACCGTATCAAAGAGAAAAGCAGCTCGTTGATCTGCCAGCCGCGGGTCTTTATGCGAGAACTCTGCTCAGATGTATTTATTTATTTATTTATTTTTATTTATTTATTTTTTTTGCATAAACATGCATTTAAAAATTGATGGCCAAACGGATGTTTATAAAAGCTCACATTGCTGTTGCAGATTAAATTTAACACAAATAACATTTAATGTTTTTTACCAGGTTAAATGGTTATTAGTATTTATTTATTTATTTTTTTTTATTGAATAGACTGTCAACACATTCAACACAACTACAACTACAAATACAATAAATAAATAAATAAATAAATAAATAAATAAAATACATAAATAAATAAATAAAAATAAATAAATTCAAATGCTGGGGGAGATATAAACAAGATTATAGGAACAGCCTACATAAAAAAAGAGTGCACAAGCTTGCAAAACTCAAATAGCTTTTTGTTTCTTTGAGGACAATATGGACTCAATATAATGCTTCACTTCAATTTTAAATGCTATAAAACAAATTTTCCTAAAATTTACGTTTATGAATATTAAATTTAGCCATTAAAATTAAAAATTCAATAAAAACAAAAGTGTGAGTCTGTTCATCTTTAGAGTTTTTAATAATGCCTAAAAGAACATATTTGCACTGTAAAGTAACATTTTCGTCAACATTGTCAACAATAAAATCAAGTACATTACATTTGGTTTCGAAGCAACATCCTTCTAGAAAAGGGCTCTTATTGATCTGTTATAATTATTACAATGATAGGAAAAACATATTTTACCTAGGAGAGTGATTGGGTGAGAGTTGTGGAAATTGCTGATAATTTA
>CM077264.1:1711235-1723735 GCA_039654775.1 Spinibarbus caldwelli
TCGTATTTTGAATTGTCTTTTGTTTTTGTATTTACAGTTTTAAATTTTAATATTTTTTGTATTTTATGTTTAGATATTTATATTTTGTTATTTATATTTATGTTTTTATATATTTTTATTTATTTTATATATTTTATTTTTATATATTTATTTTTATATTTTTATTAGTGTTGGGCAACGATTAATCGCAAATAATCACATCCAAAATAAAAGTTTTTGTTTACATAATATATGTGTATGTATTGTGTATATTTAGTATGTATATATAAATACAAACACATGCATGTATATATTTAGAAAATATTTACACGCATTTACATTTATATATTTATATTCATAGAATTTATATTACATATACATATATTTAATATATAAACATAACACTTTTTTCTTAAATATATATATATATATATATATATATATATATATATATATATATATATATATATATATATGCATGTGTGTATTTATATATGCATAATACATATACACAGCACACACACATATATTATGTACGCAAAAACTTATTTTGGATGTGCTTAATAGCGATTAATCATTGCCCAGCACTAACTTTTACGCTTTTTTAATTTTAATTTTTATATTTTATATTTTGAAATGTATTAATTTAATTGTAGTTCAATTTTTTTAGCTATTTTGATTTGTGCTTTTGTCAGTTTTATTAATTTTTGCTTTTTATAAATATTATTACTTAGGTTTAATTTTTGTATTTTTTATTTCAGTTTTAGCTTATAATTTTAGTGCTTCTACTTAAACTTATTTCAGTTCATTTCCAAGTCAACATTTCCAATTTTCAAAATTTTTCATCTAATATTATATATATTTTTTTATTTCAGCTTTAATTCAATTAACAAAGCTGTTTTTAATCATTTTTAATTTTAGGTAATGACAATAACCCTGCCTCTTATTATCTACCAGAATAATATAGAGACACTTTCACCATACAATCAATTGCTAATGAATAAAATCAAGTCCCAACCTACATTTAATTCCTGGTTGAATGTCTGGTTTGATTGATTCAGGAATTGTAGTTTGAGTGTGACTGTGTGTTTTCGGGCAGGAGGCGCTGTATTTCTGTAACACACTGCGAGAGGATCGTCCAGCAGGACCGCAGACGGATCTCAGGTGAGAAACAAACCAGCTCTCGTGACTTCTGACCATCAGCATGCAGTCTGATACACTTTAACATTTAAAAACATCCACTTACACAGGAATAGAGCGTCTGATTGACAGGTAAAAAGACCAATCAGTTTGCTTTGTTTGAACTTATCGTTTAAAGATGAGTTGATGTGAACTAATTGCCACAATAATAGAGCAGCGTGTAAGAAACTCATTTAGATAGTTTCTGTAATAATGTGTAATAATGCTTTGGCAATATTGTATGTTAACAAAGTCATACCGTCATAAAATACTGAAGTGAAATTAATTGCCCAGCAGTGTCGGTCTGTGAGCAGATGTACAGAAATGAACTCCACAACAGACTGGCAGAAATGTGTCAAAATCCATGAAAAAATAATACATTCTCATTATTTCACAGACACAAAGTAGAGCTGAATATACAGCTGTGCTTGTGCCTATCAGTTTTATTTTAGTGTCATTTGTATGCTTATATAGTTTAGATCAATATTTTGAGCTAGTTTTTTTTTATGTATTTTTTTTTTGTTTAATTTTAGTTCAAGTTTTAGTCATTTTTTGTTGTTGTTGTTGTTTTTAGTAACTTTGTTGACATTTTTATTAGTTTTTTAATGCAAGTCTGTATGAATTTATTAGTTTTTATTTCAGTTTTAGTACTTCACATTTAACTGAAACTAACTGGTAGCTAATTAAATAAAATAATTTGAAATTACATTTTATTTTAGTAATGTAAAAATTTAATTTATTTCAATTAACGAAAATGCTTTAGTTTATGATATTCAAGAAAAAGTTTTAGTTAATCATAATCACCCTGGGAGGTATGAAACTGTTCTATTAATTTTAATTAAACTGAAAGTATTTTAATGTCATAATGTCATGATTTTGTACACATAACAATATTGCCAAAGCAGTATTACACAAAACAAATAATTTCAAGAACAGTACGTACATCTGTTTTTATATTTAGTATACAGTTGTATCTGTCTGAAAGTGATGATGGCGTGTCTCCAGCAGGTGTCAGTAGAGCTCTACTGTATTTCTGTTCTGCGCTAGTCAAGAGTCACCGCTGTTTTAACTGGAAATGGCTTCTTAAAAACTCACAAGGCTTACGACATGAAGCAGTGAAAAAACACTGAAATGTGACGTGAAGTCCTGAAGAAACTGTACATCTGTGTGAAATGGACTTTGAGTGTGATCTCAAAGGGGCGGAGTTTAGGGCGGGACTTAGTTAAATGAACTTGAAGGGGTGGAGACTTAATTCTATGCGTCGGTTGTTGAATGTAAGTTAAGATCTCAAAAGTGGAGGTGAAGGAGTGTGAACTTGAAGGGTGGGGTTTAATTTTATGAGCTTGAAGGGGCGGAGTTAAGGTGTGACTTAGCTCTTTGCGTCGATTGTTGATTGGATGTTGATATTTGGGTTTGGCACTCAAAATTGGAGGTGAATGTTTTAAGGCGGGGCTTAGTTATATGAGCTTGAAGGGGCGGAGTTTAAAGTGTGACAGTTTTATGAGCTTGAAGGGGTGGAGTTTAAGGCGGGGCTGAGTTCTATGCGTCAGTTGTTGATTGGATGTTGAGATGTGGGCGTGGCACTCGAAAGTAGAAGTGGATGAGTGATCTTGAAGGGGCGGAGTGTAAGGCGGGGCTTAGATCTATGAATTTGAGGGGGGCGGAGTTTAAGGCAGGACTTCAATAAGATTAAAAAACAATTTATAAAATAGTAAAAAGTTTCATGTCAACATCATCATCAAGATCTTGCTTCATCTAGTGTAGTCAAGTACTTGAGAGTTCAAAATAATTATTTATAACAGCTATAAATAAGTGTGTTAGTGTGTGTTTATCAGATCTTCAGGGGTTTGTGATGGATTCAGTTCAGACCTCACACACAACTGCACTTTATTCACTGATTCAGTCTCAGAGTTCTTACTGAGTCGTTTACTGGTGCTTTTGGGAATCGATTCGAGTGAATCATTCCGAATGATTCATTTGCTAATGGGATATTGTGAAATGATTCACATGCATCCAAAAATGACACGCTCTATCTTTGGTTTTGGTGGATGATGAAAGGCAGATAATGAGCCAAAATGGCGTCCTGTCAGGATTCGGCTGCCGGTGTCCTGTGAACCTTCAAAGGCTCCTGCTGGTTATAATGGTTATTTCAAACCCCTGCACTCATCTTAATTATGTTTTAAACTCTGTTGACTCATTGTGGTAATTACAGGCCTTTCCAGTTGTGATGCGGTCGTGACTGCAGTGATGGTTTGTGTGTATTTGGTTGATAAAAAGCAGCGTTTTGCGAAGGTTTTGTGACCCCACCCTCTGCAGATAAACACTGCGGCCATCAAACGGACGTCTGATCGTTGCACGGAAGAAAAGAGGGAAACATGATGAGTGAATCTCACGGAAAAAACATCCTAGGCACAGTTCACCCTGATATCAAAAATAAAAAAAATAATTAAATAATATCTTACAGTTTGTATAAAGGTTATGGAGCCTGTTTTTAGGAAGATTTTCATTGTAACATTATTTTCATTACACATTCCCATTTTCTTCTCAGTGATTTTCGTTAGTTTGTACTACCATAATAGCCAGTTTTGACTGCATTGTTAATATAAATAAGCAAAATATAAAAGATGAGAAAGACGTAGTTCTTGTAAAAATATTAAACAAATTTAACAATTGATTTTCATTAACTTTATTTATTATATTATTGTTTTAGCACTACTTGAAAAACAAACATATAAACATAATACTGTTATAAATTACAATAATAAATTATAAAACTGTATTCCTGTTGTAAATGTAAATTGTTCTATAAAATTAAAAAAAGATAATTATAATATTTATTTAAATTTATTTATTGTAATATACTTAATGTCATAAATTCTTCAAACACTGAATTCCCCAGATTTAGATTTTGGTGTAATATTGGAGAAATGCTGAAAACTTTGATCTACAGATATGTTGAAAATTATGCAAATGTGTAAATAATGTGAACCTAGTGCACATTGCATTATATTTATTTTATTTATTTACTATTATTGTATTACTGTTTTAACTCCAATTATTTAATGAAGGTATATGTGACCCTGGACCACAAAACCAGTCATAAGGGTTTAAGATTTATACATTGAAATAAATGAATAAATAATCTTTCCATTGATGTATGGTTTGTTAGGATATGACAGTATTTGTCTGAGATACAACTATTTGAAAATCTGGAATCTGAGGGTGCAAAAAAATCTAAATATTGAGAAAATCACCTTTAAAGTTGTTCAAATGAAGTTCTTAGCAATGCATATTACTAATCAAAAATTAAGTTTTGGATATATTTACAGTAGGAAATTTACAAAATATCTTCATGGAACATGATCTTTACTTAATATCCTAATGATTTTTGGCATAAAAGAAAAATCAATAATTTTGACCCATACAATGTATTGTTGTCTATTGCTACAAATATACCTGTGCTACTTATGACTGATTTTGTGCTCCAGGGTCACATATTACTGTTGCAAATTGCAATCAATTACAATAATAAATGATAAATGTACTACAGCAAATTAATAAAAAATGAAAATTTCATAATTGTAATAATTTTATTTTACACTCAGAATTACAATAATATGTCTTAAATTCGTCATTCAAATCCTCAAGCTTTTATTTTGGTGAAATACGGGAGAAATATTTTTAACTATCTGCAGAAATGTTGTGAATTATGCAAATGTGTAAATAAACAGTGCACATTGCATTGTATTTATATTTTATTAGGCCTATTGTATTTTTTGTATATTTGTATTTTATTTATTTGTATATTGTTTTAATTTTATTTTAGACGATTTTTTTTACAATACAGTAATTATAATGTTTATTGATCATAAAAAACAGAAGTCACAGTGGAGTTTCTGGTGTTGTGTCCTGATCGCGGGTGAATTATGAGCTCAGCATTAGGTTTGATGAGATCCACACGCTGGTTTGTGTGGTTTGGGAGTGTTTATGCTTCTGGCTGTTTGTGGCTCCCCGCGGCGCTCGGACCCGAGCAGTTGTCCGTCCTGCTGTGTGTAAAGAGCCTGATGTTTGCTTTACTGTGTGTGTGTGAGAGACTCCCTGCAGAGCCACGGCATTCAGATCCTGTCTGAAGTCTCCTGATTCACACACACTCACACACTCACACTTACACACACACTCACTCACACACACACACACACACACACACACACACACACTCACTCACTCACTCACTCACTCACTCACTCACTCACTCACTCACTCACACACACATTATTAATATTAATATAATATTAATTTAATAAGTATTAGTTAAAATTAAATCATTTTATTTTAATTATTTAAAGCTTTATTTTCTTTATTAGTTTTCTTATTTTGATATCAAGATACTTTAATAGTTTTAAAAAAAAATGTTTTCATTTTAATCTTAGTTAAAGTTTCAGCTATTTTGTTGTGCATTTTTCGTCATTTTTATTATGTTAAATATTAATTGTATTTTTTATTTCAGTTTCAGTTATTTAAGTACGCAAAGTTAAACTAAATTAAAATGGGAAATAAAATAAGTTTAGGTGTTAATATTTTATTTCAGTTAAAGTTTTTTTTTAATGGTTTAGTTAATTGACTAATTATAATAATCCTGGTGCTAATAGGGTCATGCAAAAACAGGAAAAAATGAAACAAAATATAAAGACTAAGAGACAAAAGGGGAGAAAATGCATCTGGGTCCTGAAGCAAAACTGTTTGAGAAGCACAGATCTAAACCGTTCTCTGAACAAGACCAAATGTAGACCAAGAACCTGATCCAGAGACGCCACATCTGCGTCTCATCCAGCACGGAGGTCAGAGGTCAGCGTCCCGGAGCCCGACAGACTCCACCGAAAACTTAAAGTCCTAAAACAAACAATTCAATTAGAGCTTGAGGAGAAATTTAGGGATTTCTTCTGCATTGGCCCTGCTTAACCTGCATTAGCCACAGACGCACCGCTCCTGACTAATTACACTTTAGCCACTTAAGAACTGTTTTTCCTCACAGAACACCTCAGCAGCGTCTTATTCACTGATTTGTCAATATTATCACTAGACCAAACACTTCTAATGAATGGCACAGATGCATTTGCTAAGAAAACACATCTGGAGAAGCGTTATTATTAACTGAAACTAAAACTATTATAAAAATATACAAATGGTATATAAATTATATAATTATAAAATAAATTCTTAAAATAAAATATAAATATTAGATGGAAAAACTTTGAAACTGTTGAAAATGATAAATGTTGCTTCGGAGAGTTGAAGCGCTAAAATTACTAACAGCAAATAAATAAAAACTGAAAAATGATCTAAAACTAAAACTGAAAAAAAGAAAGAAACCTAAATAGTAATATTAATAAAATAAATAAATAAATAAAAAGTTACAGAAATGCATAACAAAATAAAAAAATAAATAAAGCCAATTCAAAATATTAAGATATAACAGAATGTAAATAATACTAAAATAACACTGTTGTTATTTTAGTCTGTATTAGACTATCTGGTAATGTAATCACCTTTTTGTTTTGCATCATTCCTATTATTGTTATTATTATAAATTTTTAATGCCTTTTTGGATGAACCTGCTGTGAGTGTTTGATTGAGCTACCATTATTTTACTGTAATAGGTTGTTTGCACATGACGTCATTGCTGTGGCACGAAATGCAGCTGGAGGGCAGGAAGAGATTTTTCTCCATAGGAATCAGTAGCAGAAACTCAAGATGCCTGTGTTTTGCGTTGTTTATGAATGCTCAAATCTGTCAAACCGAGAAAACACAAGGAGTTTTTATCATGTACGAAAATGTGTTGTTCATAAGGGAGGAAAAGTCAAGAAATTGACTGAAAAACGTTGGAAAAACTGGCTTGTAAACCTGCGTCTGCGGTCGGGAGGAGCCGAGTCAGATAATACTCGTGTGTGCAAATGGTTTAGATATAGGCTAATAATAATATATTAAGATATTAATACAGATATAAATAGATAATCCAGGTCTGCCACCTCTCAAGCACTCAGGGTGAGACAGTCAGAATTCACTCAATGCTAAACGCCACACTTAGACACGATGTAAATATTATTTGCAGTTCAGAGAGCTTCCTTGATTATAAGGGAACATTGTGAGATTGGAATAAATTGAAGTGAGTGACATATTTTTAGTGATTATGTAGAAGCGCTATTTGCTCAATTTCTAGGCTGAATAAAAGTTTTGCTTTACGTGCTGCTAACAGGACCCACGAACACAAACCCTGTATACAGCAAAGTGTCCGGAGTCACAGAAAAAAGAGAACTGATGAGATAGAGGAATGTACTGTACTGTACTGGTTTAGGTGCTATAACAAGAGAAAGTAAACAGAAAAACACAACAATATGTTACGTGATCCTTATGTTATAAAGAGGAGCGATTTTTTAACTAAATTGAAATACTTGCATCCCATTGAGGCAGTGGATATAGGCTAAGCAACTTACCCTGATTGCAAACAAGCTATTTCGAAAGTGAATCCCGCCTAGAAAATGAGCAAATAGCTCGTCCATGTAATCACTAAAAAGCTGTCACTCACTTCAATTTATCGAAATCTCACGGTTCCTTTATAATCAGTGAAGCTCTCTGAACTGCAAATAATATCTTATTTACATCGTGTCTACGTGTGGCGTTTAGCATTGAGTGAATTCGGACTGTGTCACCTTGTATCTATATGTCTTTATTAATATCATAATATATTATTATATCTTATATTAACCATTTGCACACACGAGCATTATCTGACTGGGCTCCTCTCGACCGCAGACGCAGGATTACAAGCCACTTTTTCCTGTGTTTTTGAGTCAATTTCTTGACTTTTCCTCCCTTATGAACAACACATTTTCGTACACGATAAAAACTCCTTGTGTTTTCTCGGTTTGACCGATTTAAGCATTCATAAACAATGAAAAACACAGGCATTTTGAGTTTCTGCTACTGATTCCTATGGGGAGAAATCTCTTCCTGCCCTCTAACTGCATTTCGCATGTCATCAGAATCACGTGATTGCAAACAATCTATTATCAATGACATTTTGTCTTTGACTGTCTTTACATTGTTTACCTGTGTTCATTTAAATCCAGCATACTGTTGCTTTCTTTTTTAGGCCTCAAGTGTGTGTTTAAGTCTAAGAAAACTATATAAAGTTAAACAGATGAAATTTAATATGCATTTTTTCATAAAAAATACACTTTTATATGTAAATGACCTGTTAATCTTTCTTTGACTAATAATAATAATTTAGCATTAAATGAGCTCTTTAGAACAGAATTGAGATATGAACATGCTTCACGAGTGTTTTTAGGAGTTTTCTATAAACACTCACCCAGTGATTTCTGGTTGTTCAGGGTTGGTGGCGCTGTTTCCTCCCAGCCTGGGGTCAGAGGTCAAAGGTCATCCAGCAGAGGAGGAGGGGATGCACTCCTGCAGGCCATCATGAATCTGAACAAAATGTGAGCAGCACATCAAATATTTACAAATGTGACCCTGGACCACAAAACCAGTCATAAGTGTCAATATTTTTAAATTGAGATTTATACATCATCTGAAAGCTGAATAAATAATCTTTCCATTGATGTATGGTTTGTTAGGATAGGACAATATTTGGCTGAGATACAACTATTTGAAAATCTAGAATCTGAGGGTGCAAAAAAATCTAAATATTGAGAAAATCACCTTTAAAGTTGTCCAAATGAAGTTCTTAGCAATGCATATTACTAATCAAAAATTAAGTTTTGATATATTTACGGTAGGAAATTTACAAAATATCTTCATGGAACATGATCTTTACTTAATATCCTAATGATTTTTGGCATAAAAGAAAAATGGATAATTTTGACCCATACAATGTATTGTTGGCTATTGTTACAAATGAAGAGTTTGGTTCCAAAACGCTATAAATCCATTTTGATTAATTTGAGTAAAAATGTGTTTTCTTTACCAAGAAAGTGGCAAGATGAAAACCACTATTTTCTGTTTCAAACTTTCACATAGCATCTTTAGGTTATAATAACATTAAAAATTCAAATCCAGATTTTGATTTTCAAAGATTTATTATAAAAACTGATTATTTTTTCCCCAAAATGCAATAAATCCATGAGTTTTTTTTTTAAATGCAATAAATCCATTGAATCAATATAAAAGTTATTTTTCATATTGAAACTGTTGAAAATACACAACAAAGTTGATCCACATATGACAGCCTCTGAACTTGGTCATAATCTTATATACAGGCACTGGATTAAAAATACATTCAATCAGTCATCGCTCCCAAAATGAATTCAACGGGTCATCTTGTTAATGCTATAAATTAATTACAACAATAAAAGAAAATTTCATCATGAACAAGAACATGAAGAACAATGTCACATTAGACCACAGAAATTCCAAAATGACATTTCAACTTCCAAAAGTGCAGTCATCTTTGCCATGTTATATTCATTTAGTTAACTAGTGCTATATGCTGTATTAACAAAAACATTAATGGCATTAATAAAAACTCTTACACTGACATGCTACACAATATTCGAATGCGATTCATCTGCGATTATGAACACGATATTGCGTAGCTTGTCAGTGCTCTACGACTCTGTGTATTAAATGCCGCTCCATCTGAAAGCACGTGATGGAGATTTACTACTAATCACAGAACCGGCTTTACTGACGAGATGCGCATGACAATCACATGAGATTTATCGTGCAGCCCTAATTTAGTTTGTTTGTTGATCATAAAGTACAAAGTAGATGAGGAAAACTAGGATACCGGGTGTATTCAAAGCGCCGCCATTACTGTCTAGAGTGGTGGAATGGTGCGCTGTGATTGGTTGAGCAGATTTATCGCATTCTGCAGAGAAGGGAGACTGGCGTTTGTCGCGGTTTGAAAAGAAAGGGAGAAAACATGAATAACTCTGCGGATATCGCATTTTGAGTAAAATTAAAAAATGGCTTTTCAATACCGACCAGATACAATACTGATTTTGGCGGAAACTCAATTTAAAAAAAAAAGAAAAAAAAGAAAAGGCGTTTATCACGTTTTGGAACCAAACTCTTCAAATATACCCGTGCTACTTATGACTGCTTTTGTGCTCCAGGGTCACAAATATGCTTTCATATGTAAATAACCTGTTAATCTCTCTTTGACTCTTATAATTCAACTTCAAATAAATTAAATACTATTAAATGAGCTCTTTAGAACATAATCAAAATATGAACATGCTGCATGAGTGTTTTTAGGAGTTTTCTATAAATACTCACCCAGTGATTTCTGGTTGTTCAGGGTTGGTGGCGCTGTTTCCTCCCAGCCTGGGGTCAGAGGTCAAAGGTCATCCAGCAGAGTAGGAGAGGATGCGCTCTTGCATGCCATCATGAATCTGCACAGAGAGTGAGCCGCACGTCAATATTCACAGATATGAAAGATGACGTGGTTTGAGACGCTAATGAAGCGCTGTGTGTGATCAGGGTTGATCGTAAAGGGGTCAAGCGCAGGACTGTGATGCCCTCCAGAAACACCCAAAACATCAGCATCAGCATCAACGGGTCGCTCTCACCCGCTCCACCCAAAAACTGCCCTCAAGGAGGTCAGACAAAACCACATCACTTCTCAAACCACCATTATCATTTCACTCTTTACACATCCAAACACTTTATGCTACTTGAGAAGTTTATAAACTCGCCAAATCCCTCTTCAGTTCAGGGTTATTATTGTTAACTAAAACCATTAAAAAAATATTTGATTTCTGTTACTTGACATAAATGTTCACTGAAATAAAATATAAAAAAATATATATTTTATTTCAGCTAATTGTCAACATTTGTAATTATTTTAGTAGAACCTTAGTATTAAAATAACTAAAAGTGAAATAAAAATTAATAAAAACTATTTAGACATATATAAAAATTATTAATAAAAACTGAAATAGCATATTAAGGAAACCACACTGTTTAACTAAAATTAGACAAGTTAATCATTATTTTGTTTAAAATATAATATAGAATTCAGAAAATATAAAAATATAAAGTAACTCAAAATATGAATAAAATTAAAATAGTGTATTAATGAAACTAAAACTACATTGTTTCAGAGGCTAAATTAATTATTGTTTAGTTAAAATTAAAATTAATACAGAATAAATATAAAATAAAAAATATCAAAACGTTCATAACTGTAATAATATTTTAATGAAAGTAAAACAGCTATTTCAGTTTAACTAAAATTAGATAAATTATTTATTGTTTAGTTTAAAATAAAAATAAATACAGAAAATCTAAAAATAAAAAAATAATCAAAATTATTATCTATGATAAACTACGATAGTATAATACTGAAACTAACACTGTTTCAGTTTAAATAAAATTGTTATTAAAAAATTAATAATAACTATAATAGTATATTAATAGAGCTAAAATAACATTGTTTCAGTTTAAGTAAAATTAGACAAATTAATTATTGTTCATTTGAAAATTAAAATCAATACATAAAATATAAAAATAAAAAACAGATTTTTTTTTTTTTTTTTTTTTTAACAGATTCATTGAAATGAACCATCTGAGAGACATGTAAATCAAACTTCACTATTAGTGAGCTGTTTTTGAACTGATTCATTGAAACAAACTGTCTGGAAGAACCAGTTTGTGGAAATAAATTGTACTTCATCGCTATTAGTGAGCTGTAATTGTTTTTTGAACCGATTCATTAAAATCAACCATCCAAAAGAACCGGATTATGGAAATGAATCAGACTTATCATAACTATAATCAAGCTGTTTTTTGAAACGATTTATTGAAACAAACCGTCCAAAGGAACCAGATCATGAAAATGAATCACTATTAATGAACAACCATGAGATGAATTAATTGACTCTGAATTGAAAAAGGCTTCCCTCTGATGCCTCAGAATAGATTCTTTTTGGAATTGATTCGCAGCCCTAGTTCAAATCAGAAAACTAAAGCCCCTAAAGCAGCCAGAAAGGTGGTCTCGTTCTGTTTTACTCCGCAGCTTTAGTGCTTCAGGTTCGTTGGAGTGGGTTTAATTGGACACATCCAGTCGACCCGCTCCAGGCTCTTTTTTTAGCCTGTGAAATTTACAGTCATTATTTATTTGGTGTTAAGAGGATCGGCTCACAACAGGCCTGTGTTTCGTTCCCGTCATCACCATACGGCCTTACTTTTACAGACACAATAAAAGCAGAAGCAAACAGAAGCCGTTTCTTCTGTCGGATCAGGAAAAACATCAGGAAGCATGAAAATACTATCTATCTATCTAACTATCTATCTATCTTAAAAATTAAAATAAAAAAATG
>CM077264.1:1728735-1831235 GCA_039654775.1 Spinibarbus caldwelli
TCATTCTAATATGCTGTTCAAGAAACATTTGATAAAGTGATGATAAAGGCAAAAAAAAAAAAAAAGACAAAAGATTTCTATTTCAGATAAATGCTGTTCTTCTGACCTTTCTATTCATCAAATAAACCTGAATTTTTTTTTAAGTTTTCAACATAATAATAATAATAAATGTTTTTGAGCAGCAAATCAGAATATTAGAATGATTTCTAAAGGATCATGTGACACTGAAGACTGGAGTAATGATGCTGAAAAGGTTTGAAATCACAGGAATAAATTACATTTTAAAATATATTCAAATAGAAAAACATTTTTAATAGTAAAAATATATCAAATTTTATAGTTTTTGCTGTATTTTGGATCAAATAAATGCAGGCTTGGTGAGCAGAAGAGACTTCTTTAAAAAAAACAGTAAAAATCTTACTGTTCAAAAACTTTTGACTGGTAGTGTAAATGCTGTGACACACCATTTAGAAAAGAAATTTAAATAAGAAAAAGGGTAACACTTTAGATTAGGGAACACACATTCACTATTAAATAGTTTTCTCTCAATAAACTCTTAATTTGGTGCTTATTAATAGTAAGTAAGGTAGTTGTCAAGTTTAGGTATGGGGGAGGATTAAAGGGTTAGTTCACCCCAAAATGAAAATTGTGTCATTAATTACTCACCCTTATGTTGTTCCAAACCCGTAAGACCTTCGTTCATCTTAGGAACACAAATTAAGATGTTTTTGATGAAATTGGAGAGCTATCTGACCCTCCATAGACAGCAACGCAACTGTAAAGTTCCCAGGTCCAGAAACGTAGTAAATACATCGGTAAAACAGGTCCATGTGACATCAGTGGCTCAACTTCAGTTTTGGGTTTGGGTTACGGGTCTTACGGGTTTGGAACGACATGAGGGTGAGTAATTAATGACAGAATTTTCATTTTGGGTTGAACTTAACGGATCTAAAATGTGGTCATGCAGAATAAGACATTATAGTACTTATAAAGTACACATTTTTTATTTTAAATAGCCAATATGCTAGTAATATGCAGTCTAATAACAACTACTTTATAGCAAGAATTGGTCTTAAAATAAAGTGGTATCGAAAAAAGGTCCTTGCACACCAAGTCCGAAATTTTTGTAAAAAAAAAAAAAAAAAAAAAAAAATACAACCTCACGTTGTGTCAATCACATTTATACACTGCCTCCGAAACATTCATCAGTCATAAAATCGGGTTTAATTTTCTGCGTTTTTCACATCCGTAGCATGCATTTTGAGAGGAAAGGATGAGGAATATAAAAAATAATGGAAAAAAACACGAAAATTTCTGACTCAGTGTGCAAGGACCTTTAGGGAGAATCAATAAATTTATGAATGATTTACTGCCATTGTGTGAAAATATGTAATCATGTAATCCATGAGAAGTAATCTGATTATGAGCTTTTTAAAATGTAAAATACTCTAATCACAAGTACTTAATTTTTGGAACCTGGTTACATAATCCAGATTACATGTAATCAGTTACTAACATGTAGACTAAAACCAAAGCACATTTCAGTTCATGAATTGAAAATGGCTGGGAATGATTTGCCCAGACTTCATCCATCTCTCCATTCACCCTCAACCGAATACATCCACGCAGACCTATTAGACCCTCAGTGATAAAATGCCTCTAATATTCTCTAATGTGTCCCAGCCCTCAAATAATTGCCCCCGTTCTGTGATTGCAACAGACCGCCGTTTGTTTGAGTGTGTGTTTGAGCACGACTCGCTGCCATAGCTGTGTGTTGTATTTGTAATGTGCTACAGACCATTGCCTTCCCACTGTACAGTTCAGCCCTGTTTGTGTGGTCCTCACTTATCGTACCTTCACATCACGTCTGTCTTTCCCTCCAATCGGGGGTCGAAACCACCTAAACGCTGCCACAGCGAACAAAGAGCAGCGTGGTCAAACGTTTCCTCCACCTTCCCAGCATTCACTCCTAAATATCAGCACTATAAATACAGATCCTCTCTGGGGTGGAGAACTTCCTCCGACTGTCGCTTGTGTTTTCGTTTTTATGTCATTGTGTTATTGTGGCTCCACTTTGTGGTTTTTAAGAACCTGTAATGTTGGGAGGAATGATTATAATTTGAGTGTTTATTATTGCTGGCGTTTTTGGACTTCTTTGAAGAGTCTCGGACAGAGAGTAACGTCATTTGGGTGAATGACAGAGAAAATGTGATTAATATCACATTTGAGGAGAGAAAGAGATTGTGCTATGAAGTTTTTGAGATAGCAGGCTATTAGATCATTAAAATAGATGCGGTTTTACCATCTGATGTTCATTGTTTAGGTCTTAAAGGGATAGTACACCCAAAAATGAAAATTTGCTGTTAATTTACTCATCCTCAGGCCATCCAAGATGTAGACTTTTTTTCTTCAGTAGAACGATAAAGAAGATTTTTAGCTGAATCCGTGCTCCTTGGTGATTCATAAAATGCAAGTCAATGGCTATCGGCACTTTGGGAGGTCAAAAAAGCATATCAGGCAACACAAAATTAATGCCCCATGACTCCTGATGAAGTGAAACAGTTGATCTGTGCACAAAACTGAACTTTATTTACAACATTATTACCTGTAATCAGAGTTGGGAAGGTTATTTTGGAACTGTAATAGGTTACAGATTACAAGTTACCCTATTTGAAATGTAGGTGTTGAAATGTTTTGGTCATATGGCCCACTCATAATCGTGTTAAATAATCGTGATTACAATATTGACCAAAATAATCGCGATTATGATTTTTGCCATAATCAAGCAGCCCTAATGTCAACCAGCTGCAACAGTTTTGCACAGTCACCGCTTGTATATTTTAGATTTCTAAGCAAAAAGTGAGACACTGACTGCCAAAGGATGTGCAGAAATATCAGTGTCACGTTCATGTGCCGCCCTTTAATTATACGAGCTTCAGGACACACAACGTTTTTACGGCAAACGTGAGGATTTGAGCTCATGCAGGATTACAAGGGTGTGTTTGTCAAACCTAAAGCTTCTGAGAGCCAAGAAGCATGGAGCATCTGAATGCTCGCTGGGATCTGGGAAGTGTAATAACTCTTCAGACGTCGCCAAAGGCTCCGAGAACAAATGTCCTCTAATTGAGTCTGGAGTTGTTACTGGCAGATGGGTGGAAACCTGCTCATTACGACCTTCTGGGACGATTGTGGGAATCTCCAGCATTTAACCAAGTTGAGACAAGTAACTATAAGTTCCCTTGGATGAGTGGAGAGATGTTTGCTTAGATAACAAAATTGTTAACTTTGATGGAAATCGGTTTTTAAAAAAGAACTAAGTTTACTTTTAGAGTTCTATTTACTCAAAATACATTTCTGATTATTCCAAAGGAAAAGTCTTCATAATATTTCAGAAAAATAACTTGCTCCGCCGCTGATCCAAGTTTCCAATCGTATTATCTATGAACCACCTTCATATAGAGAAACTTTGACCATCCAATCAAAACCTCCTACCTCCCAAAAGTTCCTACTGTTATTGCTACAAAGCAACAATAATAATTAAAAAAAACAAAACAAAACAAAACAAACAAAAAAAAAAAACTTAATTGCAAGTTGTAGATCCAAGTTCAATAAACTTGCATTTTGAAGTTTAACTTATATACATTTCTTTTTCCTGTTGTAAACCTTTGTGTCTTCAAGAGCGAGATGATTTCTGCTTGGAACATCTTCATTTGGACTGAAAAACACTTTACAAGAGCAAACACAGAGGATCTATTTTCACCCAAGTTATATAACGCTTCTTCATGCAGATTCATTGCAGTTCTTCTGTAAAAACACAATCAACAAATAATGTCAGTATAGCAATTATGTATTAATTTTCAACATTTACATTTCACACTGCAAAAAAATGGTTTTCTTGCTCAGTATTTTTATCTTGTTTTCCAGTATAAATAAAATCAAGACACATTTACTTGATTAGTAAATGACTTAGCATTATTTTATTAAAAAATTATCAAACTTTTGTTAGTTTTTTCTTAAAACATATATCGGTCAATGGGATAAGAAAAATAAACTTAATTCAAAGAGAAAACAATTATTTTTCTTGCCCCACTGGCAGATATTTGTTCTCAATTTAAGCAAAAACTAACAAAATTTATCTTTTTTCTTAAATAAAACAATGCTTATCTTGTTATTTTGCTTCTCAAGTAAATGCATCTTGATTCAAGAACGTTTAGATAAGTTTTTGCTTAAAACAAGAACAAATATCGGCCAATAGGGTCAGAAAAGAATTCTTAATTCAATAATCTTAATTTAATAAAATTAAATAAATTTTCTTGCCCCACTGGCAGATATTTGTTCTTGTTCTAAGCAAAAACATACTTAATTTTGATACATTTTTCAGAAAACAAAACTTAATATCAAAAGTCATTTTGCTAATTGAGGAATTGTATCTGGATTCAAGAATGTTTAGATATTCATAATGGAAAAACAAGACAAAAATACGAAGTAATTTTTAAATTTCCATACTCAATATTTTTGCATTGTTTTTTTAGTATAAATCTCTAAACCTTCTTGAATTATGATGCATTTACTTGAGAAGCAAAATGACAAGATAAGCACTGTTTTATGAAAAAACTGATCAAAATTCTGTTAGTTTTTTCTTAAAATGAGAACATATCTGCCAGTAGGGCAAGAAAAAAAAAAAATTTTCCCTTTGTTTTCTCTTAAGTTTCCTTTTGTTTCCCTTAAGTTTCCTTTTCTGACCCCATTGGCAGATATTAGTTCTTATTTTAAGCAAAAACTAACTAAATTTTTATTTATTTATTTATTTTAATAAAACAGCACTTAGTATCTGAAGTCATTTGCTAATCAAGTAAATGTATCTTAATTTAATAATGTTTAGATATTTGTACTGGAAAACAAGACAGAAATACTTAGAAAAACTTTTTTTTTTTTTTTTTTTTTTGCAATGTAAACTCCATATTAAATATTAGAATATTTCTCCTCAAAACATCAAGATGATTCAACCTGGACGCTTTCAAACTCTCAATGTCTTTCTTTGGTTTTCGGTCTGGTTTTCTCTTTCTCAGGCCGTTTTGTTCTTCTTGGCTCACCTTTTGATTGAACCCAGAACTCCTCCAATCTCTCTGCTGTTTTTAAACTGGACCTGACTGACTAAACGCTGTCGATAAGAGGAAACAGACCTCGTTCCATTGTTGAACCCACTTCAATAATCTGTAGCGCTTCTGCTTCTCCTCACGCTCAGATTAACCAGAGACTCTTTATGGCCAGACGTTGGTCAGGAGTCACCCACATAACCATTGCAAACATAAAAAAACCACCCAGAAAACCCTCTCTTTCCAACAAAAATGGTCACACTGTCCAGCTCTTGCTCTAATGCTCCCGATATTCCAGCTCAGTTTCTCTGAGGGAATATCAAATATAACCTGCTTCACTCGGCTTGAGCTCAGACCTCAGAAGAGCTTCAGGGTGATTGTGTGCAATAATTTGTCCCCATGATTATAAAGCTGTTTCTGAGATGTGGCCCAAATCTGCAGATGCTTTATGGTGTTGGTCAAAAAAAAAAAGAAAAAAAATGAGAGACTTTTGGAGGATGAACCCGTCGGACCTTGTAATTTTATGCTTTTCTCATGATCTCTTACAATGAAGCACTTATACTTACTTTTTACTGTTTAAAGGATGTTTCATATTTGAGTTCAGCTCATGTCAGATCATAATTAGGGCTCTTCAATTTGATATTTTTAGCTGTAAAGTGTCTAAATTGCTTTTAGTGATGGCACCACACCACAAAAAATGAGGTTCTTCCTCAGTATTTTTGACTTGTTTTCTAGTTCAAACATCTAAACATTTTTTAAATCAAGACACATTTACTTGAGAAACAAAATGACTTAAATTTGGTTTAGATATTTGTTCTTGTTTTAAGCAAAAACTAAATTTTGGCATATTTATCAGAAAACACAACTTCTGTAGTTTTACGTGAAGTAAATGTACAAGTATGTACAAGTAAATGTCAAGATACAAGTAAAACAATGTATCTTAATTTAAGTATGTTCAGATATTTGCACTCGAAAATTAGACTAAAATTCCAAGAAAAATCATTTTTTGCATTGGTTTGCAGAGAAAATGTAACTTTTTTATGAGCTGGCAATTTCATATGTATTTGTGTGATGCAATTGGTACAAAAACATACATTTGTTTAGAAAAATTAGCATGAAGCTCCACCAGTTCCATCAGTGGGGCGTAAGAATGTACAAATTCATACAAAAACCTAAAATAGTTTCTAATTGCCGTGAGATTGTGTTGGTAATTCCAGTGGAATAGTTTACTCACATAAACAGTGCTACTTCACACCAGTTTAATGTGGGAGAATATCCACATCATATATATTCAGAATATAATGGACATGATGCTGTTAATAGAGCTCAATTTATATTGAACCGAACCGTTTCTTTAAAACCTGACGAGATGTGTAGATCTGCATTAAAGTACATAAACCGCAGACCTTCCCTACAGCACGGACCAAATAAAAGCCAATCGCACCTCGTCCACTGCCTTCAGGTAATGAAGGAGTCTTGGATGTCACACCTGGGAGGCATCATAAACCTCTTAAGCACCATTTTTGCACGTCTTTAAACCTGGTGGAGAATTTGTTGGCCTTTAAAGTCTGGTGTGAAATAACTGAGCAGTTCTAACAAGCTTCAACACTTCCTGCTTTTAGGTCTCCATGCAAAGTCACACACCTGTTGCTGGACATTTTCCCATAGTCTCTGGCCTCCAAACACACGGCTGTTAAGTTTACAGCCAAGCGACTTATTCGCTGGAGGTCAAAGTGTCGTTTAGTACACAGTGAAACTGCTTTGTCAAGCTCTTAAATAGCAATGCTTAGGTTAGAGGAACCACAGCAAGACGTCATCACCTGCCAACAAACAGCTTGTCCTGTTGAGCATTTTCACAGGATGGATCAGCTGAATTCACATTGTTCACGTATAGACCTGCACAGAAGAAGAAACCAGCGAATTTTCCAGAATTTGAATTCCACCTACAAGAAATGTTACCTCATTTAAAAATGTTACCTGTACAATACCAGTCAAAAGTTTTTGAACAGTATTTTGTTTTTGTTTTTTTAATTCACTTCTGCTCACCAAGCCTGCATTTATTTGATCCAAAACACAGCAAATTGATCAAATGTGACGATAAAGACATTTATAATCTTACAGAGATTTATATTTCAGATAAATGCTGTTCTTCTTTCTATTCATCAAAGAAACCTAAAAAAAATTCTACTCAGCTGTTTTTAACGTAATAATAATAATAAATGTTTTTTTGAGCAGCAAATCAGAATATTAGAATGACTTCTGAAGGATCATGTGACTGGAATAATGATTCTAAAAATTCAGCTTTGAAATCACAGGAATAAATTACATTTTAACATATTCAAATATAAAACAGTTATTTTAAATAGTAAAAGTATTTCACAATATTACTGTTTTTGCTGTATTTTATTTCAAATAAATGCAGGCTTGGTGAGTAGAAGAGAATTCATTAAAAATATATATATTAAAAATCTTCCTGTTCAAAAACATTCGAGTGATAGTGTATTTTCATCTACAATCAGCTTTGAAAATGGTGTTGATTCTGTGCAGGTCTATCATAGAAATGGCCAACAAATCGTTTCCAGACATGAATAACACTTCAGACAAGTAATAAACTGTAACTTGAGAGTTTGTCTTTTTAAAGTACCTCACTTTCAGGCCTCAGATGAGTCCAACATCTGTTCGTCTCTTCCAGTTGTACAAACAGGACTGCGAGACCTTTGGAATAGTGGTGAAGATGCTTATATCCAAAAATCCAGCTCTCGAACCGATGCTTCTGTCTGTGCTGCATAAGAACCTGGTTGAAATCGGAGAAAAATACTTGGAAAACCTCAGCCAATTCATCTCGGAGGTGAATGCATTGGTCAAACCGAACCAAACCGGCCAAACCTAACCATGATCCATAAATTGACCATGAAGCGCTTCATCATGCTTACTCAACACACTATCTAGAAGTAATGTTTGTTTAGTTTTTGCACATCTTGTCATGTTATTCAGCACAGCTGTCCTAATCACATTTGTTAAACGTTTAATTCAAGAACCACACTAACAGTTCATTGTTTACCTTAAATTCTGTAGCTATGATTAACGATACTCAAAAATGTTGGATTTTTGCTGTTACGAGATGATAGAGTTTTGAAAGGAGACCTAAGAATGCAACATGTTCATCATTAAATAAAGTATATTCATTTACTCAAACATTGTTTGGTGTTTCCGTTGTTGTTTAGCTTACCTTTGTCATGCTGTATATACAGGCTCAGTGTGCATATAGGGATTTGAAAGCTTTAAAAAGCTGTGCTCATGGCATGAGACACTAAAAAAATATGTTACAACATTTAAAGATGTCAATCTACATGTGCCCAGCCTTTAAAATCCCAGATTAACAGACTCGACCACACAATGGATTGATGTGGACAGTAGATGTAAAAACATAAAATGTGCAGGTATATATATTTAGATCTCATTTTTTATTATTAGCCTTATTGTTCCAGTTTGCATTTATACAGATTACAGTAATCTGTCTGTATGACCCATCAATAAAATGACACCCGAACAAGCTTGGGATAATGCGTAACACACAATGTTTTGTAGTCAATGTTTTAATACAAATTGAGCGACAATGCTGACCAATGTTACATACTTATTTTTAAAACCCTGATTAACAAAAGTGGAGTTGCTGCAAACCTTTGTTCTTTAGTACTTTTTCCTTTAAAAAAAAAAAAAATCTTTTGAAACTCAGGGATATAAAAATATTAGCTTCAACTCAACATTTTACAATATATACACATTCATTTTTGCAAAGTTAAATTATTCTCTACTTTAGTCTCTAAAAGCGGCTTCATAAATATTATATTCTTCTGGTTCTTTCAAAGACTATAGTCACTTATCACCTAACATGCATTATTGCAGCAGTTAAGCATGGTTTAGATACTGCATTGGTCATCAACTTCACTGCATGGCAAGACCACTGCAATATATACAGGTGCATCTCAATGAATTAGAATGTCGTGGAAAAGTTAATTTATTTCAGTAATTCAACTCAAATTGTGAAACTCGTGTATTAAATAAATTCAATGTACACAGACTGAAGTAGTTTAAGTCTTTGGTCCTTTTAATTGTGATGATTTTGGCTCACATTTAACAAAAACCCACCAATTCACCCCTTCAATCTCAACAAATTAGAATACTTCATAAGACCAATAAAAAAAAAATTTTAGTGAATTGTTGGCCTTCTGGAAAGTATGTTCATTTACTGTATATGTACTCAATACTTGATAGGGGCTCCTTTTGCTTTAATTACTGCGTCAATTCGGCGTGGCATGGAGGTGATCAGTCTGTGGCACTGCTGAGGTGGTATGGAAGCCCAGGTTTCTTTGACAGTGGCCTTCAGCTCATCTGCATTGTTGGGTCTGGTGTCTCTCATCTTCCTCTTGACAATACCCCATAGATTCTCTATGAGGTTCAGGTCTGATGAGTTTGCTGGCCAGTCAAGCACACCAACACCATGGTCATTTAACTAACTTTTGGTGTTTTTGGCAGTGTGGGCAGGTGCCAAGTCCTGCTGGAAAATGAAATCAGCATCTCCATAAAGCTTGTCAGCAGAAGGAAGCATGAAGTGCTCTAAAATGTCCTGGTAGATGGCTGCGTTGACTGTGGACTTCAGAAAACACAATGGACCAACACCAGCAGATGAAATGGCAGCCCAATTCATCACTGACTGTGGAAACTTCGCACTGGGCTTCAAGCAGCTTGGATTCTGTGCCTCTCCAGTCTTCCTCCAGACTCCGGGACCTTGATTTCCAAATGAAATGCAAAATTTACTTTTATCTGAAAAGAGGACTTTGGACCACTGAGCAACAGTCCAGTTTTTTTTTTTCCTTAGCCCAGGTAAGATGCTTCTGACATTGTTTGTGTTTCAGAAGTGGCTTGGTAGCCCTTTTCCTGAAGACGTCTGAGCGTGGTGACTCTTGATCACTGACTCCAGCTTCAGTCCACTCCTTGTGAAGCTCTCCCAAGTGTTTGAATCAGCTTTGTTTGACAGTATTCTCAAGCTTGTGGTCGTCCCTGTTGCTCGTGCACCTTTTCCTACCCCATTTCTTCCTTCCAGTCAACTTTTCACTTAATATGCTTTGATACAGCACTCTGTGAACAGCCAACCATTCAGTAATGACCTTCTGTGACTTACCCTCTTTGTGGAGGGTGTCAATGATGTCTTCTGGACAACTGTCAGATCAGCAGTCTTCCCCATGATTGTATAGGCTATTGTGTAACCATTTTGAAGGTTCAGGAAACCTTTGCAGGTGTTTTGAGTTGATTAGCTGATTGGCATGTCACCATATTCTAATTTGTTGAGATTTGAATTGGTGGGTTTTGTGAAATGTGAGCCAAAATCATCACAATTAAAAGAACCAAAGACTTAAACTACTTCAGACTGTGTGCATTGAATTTATTTAATACACAAGTTTCACAATTTGAGTTGAGTTAGTGAAATTAACTTTTCCACAACATTCTAATTCATTGAGATGTACCTGTATAAAAGTTGTATTCTAATTCAAAGTAACAGCTCGAGAAAGGCAGCTTGAGAAAGGCATATTAAGATGCAGATCAACTGTTTCAAACTTTCTTCCCAATTCTATGAAATGATACAGTTTTTGCCCTTCCGTCCTCTCTTCTTTTTGGACTTTGTCCTTGTGCCAAAAGGAAGTTCATCCGCGTAATATTGGTAACGAGGTTGTCTTGGTTGTGGAATAGGCTGGCCCAAGAAAAAGCCTTCCTCCTCTGATTCAGACGATGAAGAGGAGCAGGTAGAGCACCAGTCATCTTCATCCCCATAAAGACGTAAAAACCTCTCTGCCGCCTGGTTGTGCAAACCGTACTCCGAGTTGGCGTGGGCATAGGAAGGCTGTCCATAGTGAGAGTTAGGACCTGGCCCGTGCTGCCGGAGGTCCTCCTTGAAACACATACGGGCCTTTTCTTTGGGCACCAAGTGAAGTGCGTTGTCTGAACGAGATTTACGACTCCTTCTCCTGTGGTGATGACGAGGACGCTGCTGGTCTTGCTCCTCAAAGTGGTACGCTCGTCTCCGAGTGCGTTCGCTCATGGGATGCTGCCGCACCTCCAGGTCATCATATCGTCCGTTATCCACAACATCATCTGAGAACTTCACCTGCTGTGGTTTGGACTGGGACTTGGACCTTCTTAGGACAGGTAAGTGAGGTGGTTTGGGCCTCTCCTCTGGGAGCGGAACCACCTGCTCCCGTTCCTCCTCTTCAATAACCTCCACACGCTCAAGCTCAGAGGTGAGGCTCTTCAAGGAGTTGGTGCTCCTGTGCAGCATTGATGAATTCAGCGTCCCCATGTTGCTGGTGTTCTCGCAACGTTCGAGCTCGGAGAACTTTTGTAAGGAGTAGAGCAATGGCTTGTCTTTAATATCTCCATCAACTGAAGCACCTGAAAAAAAACACACAAGTTTAGCTTAAACAACAGTGCAAAATATACATTAAATTTAATAGCCCACCAAAGATGCAAAACTCTACAGAAAGTTTCTGGTTTGAACACCGTTTACCACGTTTACATCTTTTTCTCTGATTTCCCCCCCCCCAGCTGCCTCTCATATTTCAGTTTTCACTCAGTGTTGGGGAAAGTTACTTTTAAAAGTAATGCATTACAATATTGCGTTACTCCATAAAAAAGTAAATAATTGCATTTCTTACAGTAGTTACTTTTTATGGAAATGCATTACGTTACTTTTTGTCACCTGGGCTGGGCACGATTATTTATTTTTAATAACAGAAAACCCAAAAGTTATATTTTTGGCGACTGTAAAGGCCCTTTCACACCAAGAGTGAAATTAATAAGCCTCAGGCTGAAGAAAATGCCTCTGCACTTACTCCCAGTTTCTCTCAACATGAGGAAAGGAAAGGTGTCAGTGAATAAATAGGAAAACATAGTAACTTGCGTTACTTATTTGAAAAAGTAACTCAGATATTTTCTTGTTAATTTAAAAGTAATGCATTACTTTACTAGTTACTCAAAAAAAGTAATCTGATTACGTAACTCGTGTTGCGTTAACCCCAATGCTGTTTGCACTCAAGAATATATGCACATTGATCCTTTAGTCTCACCTGTGATGTTGGAGAGTGCCAAGGAGTCCATCGAGTCTCTGATGTTCTGCTCTGCTTGCTTCAGTTCATCTGTGATGCACTCCAATGAATCATTATACCACTGTTTATCTTCATGTTTTAAGCTGGCTCCATGCTCCAAATCGAGCTCCTGGAGCTTTCTGCTGCTTGCAGGTCCAGGGTGGCTTCCGTATGCAGAGTCACCTAGTCCATCCTGGGACTGTGCCCAGTACATGTCTGCCTTGTATTTTTTACTGGCTAGATTGCCATTCCCACCACTGCCTGGCATCCTAGACTCAGTCTTTGTTTTGACTTCCGAGTCGGTCGTCCAGAGGTCAGTCGGCCTGGTGTTGTCCGGCTGCTGGAACATCCCATGTTCACCAAACTTGAGGAGGAGCTGGGTCATGTAGTCCTCATGCTCAGCCCATTCCTCATGGTCTTCAGGCGACTCCTGCTCTTCCCGGTTCCTCCAGAAGTGGTTGTCTGCAAAGCTTAGCTGTGACAACTTATTGGACAAGGTGTCTTCAGCATTCCCTGAGAGTCCGGGGAACTTGTAGTTGCCTGCAGGTGAAAAGAGAAGAGACTGTCGACACTGATCTGCAGAGCGACTGCTTTTGCCCATCTTCACGCTGCGCCGTGATTCCCGAGATCTTGCGGATTGGAAGGCTGAATCGGAAGAATCCGAAGCATGGATGTCCTCCCCAATGCTGCAGGCCTTGGAACAGTAGATCCTGCCTTGTCTGGGTAGAAAGGGACACCCGAGCAAGGAGCTCTTGCACTGAGCACAGCTAAAACAAGCATCTGTGGCATGCCAATGAAGGCCATCATACGTCATTTGGGCATGGTCCACCCCTACAAAAAAATAAACAGATGTTAAAGGTCAGCATCTCAAAGGCAAAAGCGGAATGTGGTTTGTGGTAAATTACTTAGAGACATCAGAGAAACATTTGGGCTTACCGATGTGTTCACCGCAGGCCTCACAGTACTCCGCATACAGAGACTCAAAGCAACCGCAGCAGTAAGGCCGACCATCCTTCATGATGTACCGCTGACCACCCAGGATGGTCTCGCATTCAAAGCAGGAAAAGTGCTTCATATGCCAGTGACGACCCTCTGCTTCTGTGCACTCGTCCGCAAAAATAATCTAAAAGGAAAATGACAGCATCAAATGAGTGAGGGTGTCTGCAATATAGTGATGTAATCAGGGTTTGAATTTACTTTTTCACTCACCAGCCAATTTGGCTACAAAATTTTTAAGTTACTGGCCATTCACAACTACTACTAGCCCAAAAAAAGTAATAAAAAAAATACCAAAATAAACCAACAGTTTGAGGCTGTCCACAATGGATGTGACAACCCGGCATTGCAAATCAATTGAACTTTATACGTCATAAATAGAACGAGGCATCAGTTTACTCTTGGGGATTTTTTCATGTCGCACCGCATCCAGTGTAGACAGCATCACTGATCATAATGGGTTCTATTGTATGTTGTCACGCGGCTCGCGTCCAGTGTAGACACGGTGTGAATCTTCAGTCATTTTTCAACTCTTCGTTATTGCTTCAATGCAAAGGAAACCAGCACACCCGCAGCTCCACTATTTGTTGGGTATGTTCAAGTAAGCTAGATGTGTGCACATGCTGCGCAATTAGGCTGTATTTAAAGATGACTCACGAGTTCAGTATTTGTGCTAAATCTTACAACAATGTAACAAAGTAATAATACTTTGTTAGAGTACCTAAGTATTTTTTAGGAGAATCTGTACTTTACTTGAATTTTTATATTCCTGTCAACTTTCACCTTTTACTCAACTACATTTCCTAATTAAAATGTATACTTTTACTCTGATACATTTCCCCAAAGCATATTCGTTACTCACTACAAAATTAACACAGACTGCAAGAAAGCAGGTTTGACGAACCGCGGATGATTTCATTTTCCACTCAAGTTGAGGCTGGAGTGTGCGATATACATTATATCGTCTGTGATAATATGGTAAATGTTGTTTTAACAATGTGCGAACTGACATTATCAAGTAACATTATATCATATATATATCATATAAAACATATAAATTTATACAAGTTTAATAAAGTTAGCATTAAGTGACTTACATTTTAGATACAATATTGCTTCAGTTTTACCAACGAAAATAGTTCCACACAAAGATCACAGCACTGTTTTGCATCTCTGAGCAACACATAGGACGGTGTTTCCTTATAGAATGAATCAGCTTTTTGAACAAATCGGTTGAATGAATGACTCAGTGACTCACTCATTAACAGAGTCAAATGCTTAATTCCTGAATAAATCTGCCATTTGAATGAATCATTTGAATCTCAATGACTCACTCATTAACTGTCACTTGCTGCCACCTGGCGGTTTTAATTGCACATTTCAACTATTTTTCCTGTTTTAAATCCTTTTAAATATTAGTATTCAATGTTTTATGTTTAAAACAAAGCATTATTTATGCATTTATAACTGCAGGTTAAATGCATCCATGTCCCCTCTGAGCTACATTACACTGCGTAAATACATCTAAATGCCACTTAAGATGCATATTCCAGAAATATTTTCTTATATTGGAATGAAAGAGACTAAGTACCGGGTTAAGTGCCTCTTACGGTTACCCAAAGATACAAAATGGAAGAAAGAGTTGAAACCGAACAAAATCTTGCTACCAGCTGTGTATGAACTTTTTTTTTATAAATTCCCCTTTTCCATTTTGCATGTACTTGTACTTTTACTTTCAATACTTAAATATGTTTAATATTTAAAAAATACTTCTCATACTTAAGTACTATATATCACATACTTTAAAACTCAAGTAATATTCTAAATGATGACTTCAAGGTCTAAGAAAGTCATTTTCTGGTATATGGATATATCTGTACTTTTACTCAAGTGTGGCTTTTAGGTACTTCATCCACCGCTGCTGCAATACGACGGGCCTTGTTTCATGCACAGAACAATGAGCATGGCCTTTGAAAAACAAAACTCACCTCATCACAAGAGGAACAGCGTGGCTTTAGCAATTCAGCATGATGCCGTCCACAGTGGACCTTCCCGTCTTGGTAGAAATAAATGAGATCAACCAGGAGCTCATTGCAGGTGGAACATGTGAAGCACGCTGGGTGCCAACACTGACTAGGTCCTGCCCTTGAAGCAAACACCACCATCTCCCCTCCACTGATGTTCTCTCCACACTGAAGAGGCAAAATGTTTAAGCAATCAGCATCAAACGGTCACTTGCTTCAGCGCAAAACTCTTGGTTCAAATACCTACGTGGTCACAGGACGCATGAAGCATCGTCCTCGGCAGCAGTTTCAGAGTTCCTCGCCCGAGGGCCTCTTTCTTTCTCTGCACGCTAAACATGTGAAGCTCCTTCTTCTCTTCTTCACTGAGAGACTGGCAGTATCGCACCTGAGGGAGACATTTAAAACGTGTTTGCTGTCAAACTATTCAGAAAGAAGCCCTTGTGGACCACATGCAGGGGGGGGGCCTTCATTTGGATATAAAAAAATAATAATTCTGTATTGTGTCAGATGTTGTATTTCTTTTAAAAATCAAATAAAAATGTTTCGACATTCCATTCATTCCTATAGTGGGACAAATTGCTTTTTTACACCCACATAAAGTCCTCGAAATCCAAAAAAAAGTTTTTGTACATTTGTAGGGAGTACAATTGTTCATAAGAAGGATTTGTACATTTTCTTAATTACACCCACATAAATCCTCAAATCCACTCAATTTTTGTGTGTGTTCCAAATTCAAGTGGAACAAAGTCACAAAGTCTTGTACCACTCAGATGAACACTCAATTTATAAAAAAAAACAAAAAACAAATCCGGATCAAATTGACCCGAGGAAAGGATAGATGTCCAGATATTTTGCTTAGACCATCTCTTAGTCACATTGGTAAGTGCTTTTGTTTAACAATACGTTAACACAAGGAAAAGGAACATCTCTTGATATAATGGGAAAAATGAAGTCGCACACTGAAAAACACAAGCAATGCATGTTCAAGCTGTGATGACACAGTGCCACAGATAACAATAAAACTGCATGTTATGTGACCCAGAGCAATGTCGATGCCACATGTCAGATCGAATC
Source organism: Spinibarbus caldwelli (assembly GCA_039654775.1). Classification (NCBI taxonomy): domain Eukaryota; kingdom Metazoa; phylum Chordata; class Actinopteri; order Cypriniformes; family Cyprinidae; genus Spinibarbus; species Spinibarbus caldwelli. The sequence continues at coordinate 1,745,065 of CM077264.1, forward strand.
TCCCCAAGCAGCATCATACAATCTTCTGCTCAAGAGTCTCATTGTACACGCACCCACAGAGATATGAAGTGACAAAGCTTCTTTCTGTGATGGCAGGGGATGTGGTGAAGCTCTAAACCCATGAAGCTAAAAACACCCACACCACGCTGCAGCTAAAAAGCTATTTGAGGGGGTTTTGAAATGTGATGCGTGGGCATTTTGGACTGCAGCGATGCTGGGGAAACAATAGGGGCTTTCATAGCTGCTGATGAAGCTCCTGCTTGCCTTTGTTTCTATAAACTCACCTCATTGTCATGAGGAGGGAGCTGGTACAGGAGCTGTTTGATGCGGTATTTCTCCCCGGGGCTGTTCACATAAGGGACTTTGTCCTCAGGTAGGCAGGAGAAGTACAGCTGGACCTGGAGGTGAGATGGAGACAGATCGGGTCAGTCAGAGTATGCGCAAAGTCCAAAAGGAAGTTACACCTTAGGATCAGTGTTGGGCACATTACTTTAAAAAAGTAATTAATTATAGTTACTAGTTACTTCTCACAAATAGTAACTGAGTTACATCATTATAAAAGTAACTAATTACCAGGGAAAGTAACTATTGCGTTAGTTTTTAAAAAAAAAATTCAAATGTGAAATAATTTGGATGCCCCCAATATTAAATGTTAAATTAATGAAATAGACTCTAAATAGAATAAATTATTATAATAAAGCATTGTACATTATTCTACACTATTTATCCACTGACACTTAGCATCAGTCAGTCAAGCATTATAATATGATTTTATGATAATTTAGAATTATATGATGATAGAACTTTAGTAATTAGAATAACCAAGTACGAATGCATATTTGTCATGTTGACTGAACTTAGGTGGTGGTGCTTAAGATGTTGTTGGACACTGCGCATCCATTCAGATGAACTGAAAAATAATATTATAATAAATTATAGTAACGCCGCATTTTATTGTCAGTAACGGTAACGGCGTTGTAACGGGGGAAACAGTAATTTGTTTGATTACTCGTTACTGAAAAAAATAACGCCGTTAGTAATGCCATTTATTTATAACGCCGTTATTCCCATCACTGCTTAGGATACACCTACACTACCACTCAAATGGTTTTGAACAGTAAGATTTTAAAATTTTTTAAAGAAGTCTCTTCTGCTTACCAAACCTGCATTTATTTGATCCAAAGTACAGCATAAACAGTAAAATTTTGAAATATTTTTACTATTTAAAATAACTGTTTTCTATTTGAATATATTTTAAAATGTAATTTATTCCTGTGATCAAAGCTGAATTTTCAGCATCATTACTCCAGCCTTCAGTGTCACATGATCCTTCAGAAAGCACTCTAATATGCTGCTCAAGAAACATTTTTATTAATATTATTATTAATATTTAAAACAGTTGAGTACATTTTTTTAGGATTCGTAAATTAATAGAAAGATATAAAAGATCAGCATTTATCTGAAATAAAAAGCTTTTGTAACATTATACACTATACCATTCAAAAGTTTGGAGTCAGTATATATATATATTGGAATGATTTCTGAAGGATCATGTGACTGGAGTAATGATGCTAAAAATTTAGCTTTGAAATCACATGAATAAATTACAGTTTAAAATATATTAAAATAGAAAGCAGTTATTTTAAATGGTAAAAATTTCAAAATTTTACTGTTTTTGCTGTACTTTGGATCAAATAAATGCAGCCTTGGTGAACAGAAGAGACTTCTTTAAAACAAAAAAAACAGTAAAAATCTTACTGTTCAAAAACCTTTGACTGGTAGTGTATCTATCATAAGTGATCTGATCAGAAAGTGTGTGTTTTTGTTGTGGGTCATGGAGGGTGTATCAGGTTGATTTTTTTGGCCTGTCATTCCTGTGTATCTGTCAACAAAACCCTGAGGACTAAGTTGAGACTTGAGACACCAGTTTTGGCTTTTTACTGTACTCTATTGTGCTTCTTTGACACTGTGACCTATGCCCTGTGAGTGGGATCTCTTTATGAGCGCAGGTCGTAACAGCCCCCAGATAAATAGCTGGATTGAGCTTGTTTTGTCCTGCATAGAGTGTCCTGCTGCTGTCGAGTCAGTCTACTGGAATGCCATTTAGACCTGTTGATAAGCGGCACCATAAATCACCATCATATTACCTCTGCTACTGAGCCTTAGGCCCTTGAACAACACTATTCCTGAGTGATTGTGTTCTTCTCCACAATGATCACCTATAATATGCAGGGCAATTCACAGAACGGCTGCTATAAAGGCATTACAGTTGACTCTTGCATTTAACACAAAAGATGCACTAGGATTTTAGGGGTCTCCAAATTGCTTTAGACCTTTTCCCTCACCCGTCGCTTCAGATTTTATTCAGGGGTGCTCTCGAGGGCAGCCGGGGGAAGTGTGGGACACCGGCTGGAATCAGCGCCACATCAGCGCGCCTCCAGCCACCAGAGGACCGCATTTGCGGCCAGCGCCAGGAAAAAAAAGTTGTGGCTGCGAGCTTGGCTGTTAGCGAGCCGCTTTTCCTCATCGTTTCAAGCCCTTTTGTCTGGCAGCTCGAGATAATGACTTGCAGATTTTCCATGAAGTAGTTTGTAAATAAAAAGCAGCATTTCCTGTTCCCAAATGCCTGTGGGGTGCTTCCTTCACAGTGTTTAGCTGTGTCTGCAAAAATGCAGTCAGGTCCTCTAAATCTTAGTGATTATGACTAGCTCTGCTGACAAAATGATTGACCAACAGTTTGGAATTTTAATAAAGATCACATCTGGTGCATTTATTGTATAACAACTTACACATCACATCTTGAAGTGCATGTTACTATTCAGTTAACACTGAGCAGAGTCCTTCCCTGAAACTGAAGACATGCGACTACTTTGCATTTTGTGACACGGCTGTTACTGGACTGCAGTTTTTCCCCCTCGAACAATGATTTAATTTTTCTAAAGAGGTTGCCATTTTGGCTTTAGGCTGCCTCTAACAATTTTCTAACCCAAATGTGTTGTTCTGACAAAAACACCAAAGCATTGAAGTAAGTTCTCTGTTAAATGTGACCTGTGCTGGCAAAATGAGTCACAATGAGCAAATTTTCAAAAATGAGTTATTTTTAGTTTCACATTCTCCATTTGAAAGACCTTCAAAATGATGTATGATTTGTTGGAGTTGGACAGCTATACCCGTTTGAAGTCGATAGAGTCAGCAAAGTCAATTTTGAGAAAAATCAAGTTAAAGTTTTCTGAAGGTTCCAAAGCAAAATCACCTAGCAACGTTGCATCTTTTCCTAGTTTTTTTTTCTTAATAGTAATTACTATGTTAATAATCGCAGTATAGCAATTTTTTATTTTATCTTTGTTATTATAAATAAGAACAGATGCAAAAAAAAACAGTAGAACAAATATGAAAAATAATGTATTACCTTTTTCATTTTAAATTTAAGCAAAAGCATTCAAGTAAGAAAAACAAACAATCAAACAAAAACCCTTTGTATTCATTACAAATAAATTGATTATTAAAACTAAAAAGCAGTTCAATCGAGCAGCCCTCTTCTCTTTTATTGTTAGATTAACATTAATGAGACAAACGGCCTATATATTATATATTAAGTAATGCACTGATCTAATATAATGTTAAACATCAGATTTTCCCCAACAGTTCCCCAAACGTTCACTTAAGACTTAACTGATTATGTTTGCGTGAACACTTAAATAGTGTAATTCTGTGTATATGTGTATATTTATCACGATCACACACACTTCAGATGAGAGTCAGCATGAGAAGCGAGTGGAGAAAAAGTACTTCTCTCAGAAAACATACAAATAAAGATCATTTTAGATGTTTAATTACTATTTGGAGCATTGGGATCGCTAGACGAGGGCTTAATGAACTAATTTTTGCAAAAACCTGAAATTCGACATTTTTCACTTTTTTTGCCTGTAGCTCAAAATTAGCCCATGCACATTCACACTCATTTTGCCAGCACAGGTCACAAATGTTGTGGAGGCAAGATTCCAGTAAGTTCTAGACAGTCATAAGCCCATAGAGATGGTTTTACCTGCTCTGGTCGAAGTCCCGGCGGCACCCAAGCGTACTCCTCCAAGGCGCAGCCAGAGTCATCATCCGAGGTGGAGCTCCGCTGGAAGCCGAACGCGAGCTTGTTGACCTTCGGCTCCATGTCTAGCGGCCTGATGGCGCCGTGGAACCCGCCGCAATTCTCCAGGTTCATCAGAAAGACCTAAAGAGGGAACAGTGCGTCATGGATCACAAAACCACATGATAAAACGCCTTGTAAGACGCATTGTATTGGGATGAGAACAGAAACGCAACTGGAATAAAGCAGCATCCTAAAACATTTAATACCAGTTACGGTGACTTCCAGCCCGGGGTGGAGGCCTGTTAAATAGATTCTGCTCATAAAACGGCAGTTTTATTGTTACTGCTATTGTGCCGAGTTTTGCCGTGATGTGGTCGGACATTGCCTTCAAACTTCAACCATCCTAACTCTTTTACAGTCTTTTTAACCTTAATGCATTTTCCTGACTCATCATCACCAAGGAAGCTTTCTGGTATTTTCCATTTCCTTCTACTGGGACTCTCTTCTGGTCAAGTTGAGCACTAATGCATGCCATATATGACTTTTCCCAACAACAGTTTACTTCAGAACTCTTTCAGACTGCAACTTCTCAAGACAAGATCTCTCGCGTTCTTCCCTGTCACTCCTTTGAAGTCTATTCAGGACAGAAAGCATAACAAAGCCATATGGTAATGCTTGGAAAGCATGTCTTTCTTCTGCTGTTTGTTGAGGACGGTGTTTTAGAAGCTGCCACACCGCATCATGTCCTGCTGAGTGACGTACCATCTGACACTTTGATCTCTGGAGCTGCTGCTTTTGGAATGAAAACAGGTGAGATGGATGTACTGAACAAGCTGACAGGTGTTAGCTCCTCATGTACAGCAATTTGTACTGGTTTGAGAAGATAAATCCAGATACGTGCATCAACACTGAAAGGGTGAATCTAATAAAAAGTGCCAAGAAGTGTCAAATCATGTTTCTCACCAATGAGAATGAGTAGATCTTATTTATTTGGCAATGTTGTAAGATTTACTAAGAATTCGGAAGAGGGAAAATGTGCTTACTTTTCAAGAAACTAATGCCACAATGTGGAACATATCTAAAACAGGCTTAATTATTCAAAAAATTACTGTATGCACGCTTAAAATACTTAATCTTCCATGTTATGACTATCCAACAATATCAGAGTAATGCATCAGTAAAATCCCTCAAAACTGATTCACCATAGTAAAATTTACTGCAGTTTCACAAAAACACACATTATCAGAAGGCTCAACTATACATTAAATTGCAATTAAATTGATGTTTTAGCTGTGCCAATCCACATTTGAGTTTTCAGAGCAAATGCAAGACCCCCTCATGATGGGGGAACAACTGAAATGACCCAACATGGTTTTCTGTTTAGGCTCTTCAGTTGGATTCTGCGGAAATCATACAGACACCCTGACAAAACCACCACAATGTGAAGTGTTTGTTACCCAAGTTTTACTTCATTTTGGGTTTTTAAATACCCCAAACTGTTCTCAGAATTACCTTTACATGGCCGGGTAAGAGACTCCTCAATCATTAACCTGGTTATGTAATTTTAGCAGAAGAGATATATTCCCTGCCGTGTTACAAATGCTAAAGTCCTCCTTCCGGTGGTACAAAATCCACTAGGACATGATATTTTCTTCAGAGGAAGTCACTGATAGAGGAAAGGAGCTCAAAGTGGCAACACCCATTCTGCTAAACAGTCTCCTTAAGTATGCTAATTTCTGTCTTAGATGCCATCAGCATCACTTCCTGAGCCTCCAGATCTAATCAACAACTGAAGTGAAGAGAAACCGCAGTAATGTTTCATTGAAAATAAACAGCTATTTTACGATTGAGTGGTTCTGAGTGAATCGCAGGGACCTCGGGGAACCCAAGGCAGTTCCTGTCTGCGCCACTCACCCTGAAAAAGCCCTCCAGCCCTGAGTGTTTAACAGCCTGCTCTCTTGTAGAGCTGCTTGTTAACATGACTTTGGAGGTCTGAGATGCATATCTGTTAGATCCACCCATGGGAGGCCTGAATGGCCCTCAATAGGGGGTAGATGGGTGGAGGGCGAGTTGCCTGGGGAGGGGATGGACCCCGGGTGATCACATAGTGGTAACTGCCAGCGACTCATATGGTAATGGACCCTCAGCATAGCAAAGAACCATCTGACTTCTAGGGACTGAATGGATTTTAAGCACCTTTATTTTTTTATTTTAAATTATGCATTACTTCACCAGGCTAATGAAAATCATACGACTGTTCAACACAATGCAAATGAACGCTCTGACAATCATTTGCATGCGTGTTCTGAGGATACCAAGACAAGACCCTGCAAATTACATCCTGAATAGCTCATTTCTACAACTTTAGTTAAGTTGCAATTCTCACAGAAATAGCATGTGTTAAACCAGGTTCCATTACTGTAAGCATAGTATTAGTTAGGCCAACAGAACAAGTTTTTAGAGACAGTAAATGAGACCATAATCTGACACAACTATCACATTTTTCTCAGCTAAATTAGTTAGAATGACACTCATTATAGGTGCATTAAAAATTGTGGTTAGTGAGATGATTATGAATGGCGTGTGTGTAAAAACAAGCCCAGTAAATGTGGAAATGTTCATATTGCTGCCAGTTTGGCAGATCCGCTGGCACCGATGCCACTCCATTAGTCCGGCCCGTCAAGACCTGTTTGATTTGGCCCGGTCCAGATCTGAGCCAGTGCTGGAATTCTGTCTATGGATTTAATGTTAAGAACAGCAGAACTGGCAGACGATGTGAGCGATTCCTACGCTACACAAATGAGGAGTTGTGTTGTGCCAGTAATAAAACTTCAGTCCAACAAATACAGACGTTTGTTATGGCATGTCACTTCCAAAAACACTTCAATACAAAAGCATCTTTGAATCTTCTCAAATCTTTGAATCTTCCAAAACTACAGCAAACTAAAACTTAAGCTAGAATTAAAACCTTCATATGGGCAATTAATTAGATCTGTTTTTTACTAGTGCCCAATAAATCACAGATAGGTAGAGTGGAGCCAAAATAATACTGATATATTATAAATGATGCAATTTAAAGATGGCAAATGAGACGTACATAAAATACATGTTAAATTAAAGCACCATTTAACACTTAAAATATATAGGCTACTCAAAATTCATTATTTACCCAAAGAAAATATTGGAAAACATTCAAAATTTAGTTTGCATTGACCACTTGTGTTAATTAACCAACTAGACATGGATATCATTCCAATTACCAATTAAGATAACTAGTTACTAGTGTTCACCCCCCAAAATACATACAACTGCAATGAATCTGAAAACCATATTTATTAATGTATTTCCCATTAAAATGCTCTAATCATACCAAAAACGACAACAAACAAACAAACAAAAAAAGAAACACCCAATGAATGTTTTACTGAAAGTGCCATCAGAGAATACTAGATGTTGGAAACAGGAAGGAAGGCAACGTTGACTCATTTTTGAGCATTTGGGTGATCCTCCCAAACTTTTGGCCAAACTTTGTAGACCTCGAGTGTTATTCCAGGACCAAATGGTTCCAAGGCTTGTCCCAACAGACTGAAGACCACCTGCGTTCTGACCCACTGGAGCCAGATGACTAGAAGTGTCTGATATTTACCCAAAACACACCTCTCTGACACCTTTTTTCTTTTCAACAGACCATGCAGAGTCTGAACAGCACCTACAATTAGACCTAGATCTGAGAAGTTTACAAAAGCTTCCAAATATAACTAGAAGAAGTAGGACGTGACACAGCAAAATATAGGTTAAATGATTCACTCCAAGCCCCAGTAGGAAAGACTTTCAATGTGATATACAAGGCAAGAACCCAACAGTGACCTTACCTTCTCACTCAGCAATGTCTTCAACCTATTCAGTGCTTTCCAAATTAAACAGTGTTCACCAAAAGTCCCGTGGTTCCTTGACTACATGTTCTCAGTTTGAGCCTCATCCCATCTAAATCCAAAGCAGACGCCGTCTCGTAATTTTCATGCACGACGTGTACAGTAGAGTGTTTGGAGAGCAACTCCAGCAGATGGCTCTTCCATTTACTGCAGTCCTGTGGAGCCACTCCCCCAAAAACCCAAGCTCGGCCCTCAGCATGAGCTCCGGACCCTCTAAACCAAACCCCCTTCACTTCAAACACAGAACAGCAGTGGTCAGTTTCACACACCCCTTCCTCAGGTTTCTTGAGCAACTCATTTTTTTCTTCTTAAGTGTGAAAACACCCAACAAATCACTCATGTTCTTTCTTATACATGCAAATGTCATGTCAATGCTATCAGGATATGGTCTTATAGAGTTTAGAATTTAACATGTTGTAACGGCTAAAAATGGAAAATAAAGGGCTCAAATTAACATTTAACATTTTCTTCCTCAGTATTTTTGACTTATTGCCCAGTACAAATTTCTAAACATTTTTAAGACACATAAGATAAGAAGTTGTCGTCTTAAAAATAAATAAATAAATACATACATACATCACAAGTATGTGAATTTATTGTTAAAATAGAATAAAATTTGCTAGTGGCGTCTGAAAAAATAAACCTGTTTTCACTTTGAATTAAGTTTATTTTTCTGACCCTGCTGACAGATTTTTTTTCTTCTTACTTTAAACATTAAAAAAACGATCAAAATTAGGTGTTTATTTATTTATTTATTTATTTATTTTTAAATCCAACGATGGGGTCAGAAGAATGAACTTAATTCAATGGAAAAACAAGTTTATTTTTTTGGACACCACTGGATCATATTTTATCTTATTTTGATCATAAATTCACTTAATTTTAAACAATTTCTTAGAAGACAAGACTTCTTATTTTATGTCATTTTGCATCTCCAGTGAATATATTCTGATTTAAAAACAAACAAACAAAAAAAAAAAGTTTAGATATTTAATCTGGAAAATAAGACTTTTAAGAAAATAAGAAAGTTACTTTGCTGTACAAAGTAAAACATAAACAATATTTAAGTATTTGTTCCAAATAGATAAAAAAATTCAACCAAAAAGCCAATATAGACAGCAAAAAACCCTATTTCTGTCATCGTCTGCTAAAAATATCTAAATTTTATTTTGTCATTTGGCACTTTAAGCAAAAACAAGTGACAAATCACAAATAAGTGTTCATAAACTGAATTTAGCTGCAGTGGCCCTTCATCCATTAATACAGTTTCAGTCAAACGTCTGTCTTTCACTTCTCAAGGCAACAAAGATGTCAGCGGGTCCAGACCACAACAACTAAAAGACTCCACATGGTACCTTACAGAGCGTTTACCATGCAAATCAAAAAGGCCGTCCCTATCAGAGGCAATCCACTTCCATACCAATGTTTTGATGTTAGTATGTGCACCATTTGGGGAAATACACTTTTTGGGAGGCTAGTTCTGAAGTCCAAACTAGAAATGCAAGAACAGTTGCCAAACCACCAGGAGACCCAGAGGAACGAGGCTTTTCCTTCATACATGTGACAGAAAAACAAACCTACAGGAATTCTTTCAATGAACACAGCTGGAAAATGATGATGACTGCAACCAAACGCCTTAAAGAATGGAAATGAATTCTCGTTTTATGAGCGCCATACAGTCAGCTGCCCAAGTACTGACCCCAAAAACCTCAGGGTCCTGCCTAGAGAGACAGTTTACCTCATTTTGCCTTAATTTCCTGTGGAATGTGCTAAAGGTGAAGACCTTCCTGTTGTTTAAACAAACAAAGCCCAGAGTTTGCGCTCTGTCCAGCAGGACGAGGCCTTGGTTTCCTGAATGAGGGATGCTTGAGGAAGTTATGAAACTGGATTCTTCTACCCAGGGTGGTCTTTGTTGTTACCTCAAACGGTGAGGTACAAACCAACAACTTTGTGCTCATGAAATGGAAACTTCCCTTGGGGTGTGCAAAAAGTGTCAGATTCAACAGCTCGGTTAATTGGCCAATGATGTTGGCTCCCATTGCCGAACCAAACAGGGCAACAACTGTGGCTTAAATCTGTCTTAATTGTCTTTTTTCCCCAAACCCAAATCTAACCTACCAATGCCTATAACAGATCCCGAATGCTCACTAAGCTTTTTACGACCGCTGGCTTGAATAAAAGGGCTGCTAATGGGATGGTGCTCACGGAGGTTTTTTGGAGGACAACGCCATTGTTGCGTTCAAGGCCACAGAGGTGCAAACACAGCAGGAGCCGGTCCAAAGCACAGCCCTTTGTGTTAGAGAAACAAAGAGGAAGAGGGAGTTCACACCCCCTCGTATTAGCGGCTCGCCGAAAGATAAACAAACCCTCTGACTTTCTAAGAGGCTTTTCATGCATCTGAAACGTTGCGTTACATTCTGAAAAATGGCATTTCAATTCTACAGTGTCAGATTGTAGATGGAAAAGGAATTGCTTTGGGGTCAAACTGGATGATAATTGGCTTTCAGAGGTACTTTGAAGAAGCCAACAGCTACATTTTTGGTTCTACATACAAATTCACAGCTTGAGAACATGGAAAAGGTCACATCAACCACATTCTCTTTCATGCAGGCCTCATATGTGACCCTGGAGCACAAAAGCAGTCATAAGTAGCAAAGCTATATTTGTAGCAATAGCCAACAATACATTGTATCGGTCAAAATAATCGATTTTTCTTTTATACCAAAAATCATTAGGATATTAAGTAAAGATCATGTTCCATGAAGATATTTTGTAAATTTCCTACTGTAAATATATCAAAACGTAATGTTTGATTAGTAATATGCATTGCTAAGGACTTAATTTGCACAACTTTAAAGGTGATTTTCTCAATATTTAGGTTTTTTTGCACCCTCAGATTCCAGATTTTCAAATAGTTGTATCTCAGCCTATTCTATCAATGGAAAGCTTATTTATTCAGCTCTCAGATGATGTATAAATCTCAGTTTCAAAAAAATTGACCCTTATGACTGGTTTTGTAGTCCTGGGTCACAAACAACAATTGCAACATAGTTTTGGTTCATTTAGATTTCTTAAATTAAAGTGTAAACTAAGCAAAATATTCACCTCAAAAAGTGTATATTTGTCTTGTTTTTCAGTACAAATATCTAAATTTTCTACATACATTTACTTGAGATGCAAAATGACAAGTCTCATTTTCTGAGAAATGTATCAAAATTAAGTTTGGTTAAGGTCATTACAGTCAGAAAAACAAACGTGTTTTCACTTTTGAATTAAGTTCATTTTTCTGACCCCATTGGCAGATATTTTTGATAACTTTGATCAATTTCTCAGAAAACAAGACTTGTGTTATTTTGCATCTCAAGTAAATTCATCTTGATTTAAGATCTTCGAAATATTTGTCAAAAATAGTGAGTGAAAAAGTCATCTTTTCCAGTGAAATGGTTCATAAATAATATAATATTTAAGGATGTCTGTTCTAAAATGGCATTTTTCACTCAGAATTGCCCTAAATTCAACCAAAAAGAAAATATAGACTGGAAAAACCGATTATAATTGTCTGCTAAAAATATTTATTTTGTTGTGTGGCACTATAAGCAATATTGAGCAAGAAAGTGCCTGATAAATGAGCTGTAGTGAGTCGAATCCCGGGTCAGCGACCGCCGCAAACACTGACGGATGTGAATGAAGTCATTTATACAAACTCCTGAGCCAAAAATACCAAAGGTTTCCCAAAACCCTTGAGAAGAGCCCTTCACATGAGAACTCTATCTATCCTGGTTTTCAGGACGACCCTGAAAATAGACCAATCCATCACGCTAATGCTCCGGCCGTACGGCTTTAGCTCTTCTTTCACAGTTCAGGGTTGAACAAGGATTCCTGTGGAACATAAAACAGGACAAGTCACACATCCCTGACCCGGGATCCTTTCTAAGCACAAGAGGGGTCGTAAATCTCATGGTCACAGTGATTCAAACAGCACCTCACACCTGGCTCCAACCTCTCGGGCTGTAAGATAGAAAGGGCGCTTTGACCCGGCGTGTCCGGACACACTCACACTGAAGAGCCTCCGCCATTAGCAGCCAATGCTACGGTCACATTCTGCTTTAACACGATCTCCAGGGCCCTTGTAGTCCTCGGGCCCCAAAGGATTGACCCATATTTGACAGCGTCCTAAATTCAGACTCTTAATGTGAGCTAATTATCACATGGACGACTGTGTTCCTGTAGTAGACCGTTAAACGAGTACATATTGACACACAGTCAAACCAAAATTTATTCAGACACCTTCAACATTTCTCACATTATCACAGTTTCTTCGCTATACACAAACAAAAAAAAAATGCAAATTTTTTTTTTTTTTTTCCTTTTAAGGTAAGTGGTTGCCAACTTTATTTTAGCTGCATTTAAAAAAAAAAAGTTGAAAGTTAGTCAACTAAATTTATTTAAATGTAGCTAAAATAAATTGATTGCAACCACTTACCTTAAAAAACTATTTTTTTGTAAATTCAATGAATCTTTTTTTTCAGTGTAGCTTAGAAAATGGTAATAAAATATGAGAAGAACTGATCTTGATAATGTCAGATAACTTTGATTGAAAGGTATGTAATGAATTTGGTTGAATAGCTGTCAGCTGTTAAATTTAAGCACACAATTGGATAAAACCAATTTAGCTCTCAACAAATTACCAAGCAATGCTTCATTTTGTTCAGCCTGTGGTGTAAAAAGATCGCTTTAGCAATTAAAGAAAAAACACTTAAGCAAAACATGCTCAGGTCAAAGTGTCTGAATAATTTTTGGTCTCAAATTTTTATCAGTTTTACTGCTAGTCCACTGTATGAAGAATTTTTGGGTATAGTGTATCACAGTTCACTTTATTTTGCTATCCTCACTTACATAAATGAACTATAGTGTCCTGCATCTACTAGTAAAAAAATATCAAAAATTATATCTGGTGTCTGAATAATTTTTGGTTTGACTGTATAGTTCTGCCATTAAAGCAGGGATATAGAAATATTAGCATGGCCTTTTGGATTTCAATGTACTTTCAATTAATAAAACATTTAGGCATACATTTAAGATTATGTATTTGAAATGCATATAGCATTTGCATTGATTTGAATTACACATATCCATTTTGTTTTTACATAAACTATGTGTCATTTTGAATCACAACTAAATGCATCTTGATTTAAGATGTTAGATATTTGTAATAGAAAACACTAAAAACATTGAGTGAGAAAATTACTTTGCCCAGTAAAAATGATTTAATATTTAGGTATTTGTTCGGAAATTACGTTTTTCACTCAGAATTGCCATAAAATCAACCAATAAACCAATATAGACATTAGATTACAATACAATACAGATACAGATTACACTTGTTCATTTTGTTTTAACATTAACAAACCGATAAAAAACAAGATTTCTTATGTCATCTTGCATCCCAAGTAAATGCATTTTGATTTAAAGGGATAGTTCACCCAAAAATGAAAATTCTGTCTGGAGGATCAGAGAGCTCTCGGATTTCATCAAAAATATCTTAATTTGTGTTCTGAAGATGAACAAAGGTCTTACGGGTTTGGAACGACATGAAGGTGCGTAATTAATGACAGAATCTTCATTTTTGGGTGAACTAACCCTTTAAAATCGTAGATATTTGTAATAGAAAACAAGACAAAAATACAGAGTGAGAAAATTAGTTTGTCCAGGGAAAATTATTCATAAATACTTTAATATTTAGCTATTTTTTCTTAAATGTTTCCCATTAAAAATTGCCAAAAAGCCAATATAGACAAAAATAATGAAAGAAAAAAAAAATACTGCAAAATTATTCATAAATACTTATGAAAAGTATACATATCTGAAAATATCTGATAAATATCTGAATAAATACTAAAATGTAGACATTTGTTTTGGCAAATGGCATGTCATTCAGAATTGACATAAATTCAACCAAAAAGCCAATATAGGCCAGATAAATAAACATTTGGATTACACATATTACACACATTTTGTTTTAAAACTTATAAACATAATGTGATGCATATTTTTTTAGTCACACTTAAATGAAACCGGTCAGATTTCTGCACTCAAAATAAATAAATAATTTTGAATAAAACTGTGTAAAGAATTAAATTTATTCAGATAAAAAGTATGAAAATTGGTTAAATTATGTTTAGCTGTGGAACCAGCAGTTTTCAATGGGTTAAAATTTATGGGAATGAAACAAATTGGATTTATTGATATTAAATATATAAATTGTGTGTTTGAAACACATTCGGTTTATTAGCAATATTACAAAAATCTGGCCAGTTTCATTTCTGTAAATATGCATCACATTAAGTTTATCAGTTCATGTTAAAACTGTGTTATCCAAATGGATGGGAATTTGATATTCAATCACAAATTTAAGCCTAAATATTTTAACGAGATCTTGGAGTCAGGCTGTGTATTGGCTCTAGATATCCCAGCATGCTTTGGGGGCTGGTCTTTGAGGGTCAGACTGGTGCGATGGCCCTGAGTTTGGCTGCTATTTATGACCATTAGCAGCTATTGTTGTAGATAGACCTCAGTTGTGTCCACTCCTTATCATAAAATCGAGGCTGTTCTGGGACTTTAATGACGTGCCAATGGCTGTTATCAGAACACAGGCCTAACAAAGGAATGGCCATAAAGAACAATAAAGTACTGTTATACTACTGTAAAAAGCAATGGCCGCGATTTTAAAGAATAGCGAGAGGTCAACTGCTGCAGCCTGATATTGACTTAGAGAGATTATCACTGTCAAACACCGGTCAGACACCCACAGAAATCCCTTTATTTAGTGTAGAATCGAGCAAAACTGAATCCAAATGATACCAAAACTCATCTTTGGTCGACCACCTTAAGGTTTGCCAATAACATTTGACCTTGCTAAGACTAATTTCATATAAGCTTCAATTGAACTACTGAAAAAAGCCTGTTTTGTTGGTATAAATTTATGTATATTGGTTGCTTAAGTGATTTTAAATATATATTTTAAAAATATATTTTTGACTTTAAAACCACCTTTATCATTTTTTGATTACCATTTTTTTTCAGTGTACTATGAGTGCAAGGTTTTTAAATCCATAAAATATTTTTATTACTTGAAATTGAAACTAAATATTAAGTGAAATAAAAAACAACAACATACTTATTTCAGCCAGTTGGCAAAGCGATATTTCTAATTTTTGTTTAGCTTAAAATGATAGACATTAAAAAAAAAAAAATAAAAAAAAAAATTACAAAAGCTATACAGCCATTAAAAAACAAATAAATTAAAAAACTATATAGAGATATAAAAAACCCTAATAAAAATTACAGAAACAAGAAAGTACTAAACATTTTACTACAAATATAAAAATTAATCATTAATAATATTAACAAAAACTAGACATTATTAAACTAATAAAAATAATATATATATATATATATATATATATATATATATATATATATATATATATATATAAAGATATTTAAAAAAACAAAAACTAATAAAAATGACAAACTATACAGACATTAAAAAAAAACTAATAAAAATTACAAAAAAACACGAAAAGTACTAAACCTTTTACTAAAATTATATATTAAAAACCTCATTAAAATATTAAAAACTATGCAAACATTCAAAAATTTTATTAAAAAAAACCCTGGATATTTAAAAAAAGAAACTAATAAACATGAAAAACTATAAAGACATTAAAAAACTATAATACAAAGTATAAAACTATATAGAGCTATTAAAAAACTACATAGACATTAAAAACTAATAAAAATGACAAAAACACAAGAAAAGTACAAAACTTGTTATCAGAATTATAAAAATTTAAATATATATTAAAAAATGCAAACAAAAAGCTATAATAGTATCTCAATTATATTGAAATAACACTGACTTCAATTCAGCCAAAGTCTTAAACAGAAATAACCAAGTAATACTTGAGATGAAACTTGACTTTGGAGCTCAGGAGTTGTTCCATCTCCTAAAAACTCATCAATAATGTTGGCTTTATCATACAAACAAACAAATGTCCAACAATCACTATGTATCTCTACATGAAGCCTAAATCAACTTCTGAAGACTTTAAGCAGTTTTAAAACTTTCAGACTAGACTTTGTTAAACATATATCACAGTTTGTCTTGGCAAACTTTATTTTTCTCAATGACACGGGCTCATATTCATTAGCAAACTTCATTTGAGCGTGTCTAGCAAACTGGCATGCAGAGATGTACAGAAGCTTTAACTCTACAGACGGCACATCTCCGGCGTTAGGAGCAGAGCTGATGTGAACAAAGAGGGCTGGACACAGCAGCACCCCGGGGTGTTACGAGCAGGAAGCTGCTTTATAGAGGACACTACAAGCACACAATGACCGTGTGGCCGTCTGCACACACACACACACGGTCAGAGAGGCCAGCGAGGTCGAGTGGGGTTTTGTGCTGACAGTTTAGTGACAATGTAACGGTTTACTCACACAACAAAGACAGTAACTTACACACAGTCCTACTATTCGGTTCATCTGTGGAGACAGCAGCAAGACAATCAGATGCTCTCAAACTGACATTCTCTAAAGTCACACTCAAGAATTAAAGGAAACCTGCAGGTTATATTTCACCAAAAAACTACTCTATTTCGTTCAAAGAAACTTAAGCCTGTTTTAGGTCCATTATGATTTTTTTTTAAGACAATAGAGTACATTTACCTTCAATTTTCATTAGCGCAAAAAAAAAAAAAAAAAAAAAAATATTTTAACAATATACAAATATATTAAATTATATATAAATAATATATATTAAAACAAAAAGTATTTATACAGCATGGTCATACTTGTTTTTAGTGTATGTGTGTGTATATATATATATATATATATATATACACACACACACACACACACACACACACACACACAGTGGTGTGAAAAATTGTTGGCCCCCTTCCTGATTTTTTATTTTTTTGCATGTTTGTCACACTTTAATGTTTCAGATCATCAAACAAATTTAAATATTAATCAAAGATAACACAAGTAAACACAACATGCAGTTTTTAAATGAAGTTTTTTATTATGAAGGGAAAACAAAATCCAAACCCACATGGCCCTGTGTGAAAAAGTGCTTGCCCCCTAAACCTAATAACTGGTTGGACCACCCTTAGCAGCAACAACTGCATTCAAGCGTTTGAGATAACTTGCAATGAGTCTGTTACAGCGCTGTGGAGGAATTTTGGCCCACTCATCTTTGCAGAATTGTTGTAATTCAGCCACATTGGAGGGTTTTCGAGCATGAACCACCTTTTTAAGGTCATGCCACAGCATCTCAATAGGATTCAGGTCAGGACTTTGACTAGGCCACTCCAAAGTCTTCATTTTGTTTTTCTTCAGCCATTCAGAGGTGGACTTGCTGGTGTGTTTTGTATCATTGTCCTGATGCAGAACCCAAGTTCTCTTCAGCTTGAGGTCACGAACAGATGGCCGGACATTGTCCTTCAGGATTTTTTGGTAGACAGCAGAATTCATGGTTCCATTTATCACAGCAAGTCTTCCAGGTCCTGAAGCAGCAAAACAGCCCCAGACCATCACACTACCACCACCATATTTTACTGTTGGTATGATGTTCTTTTTCTGAAATGCTGTGTTACTTTTACGCCAGATGTAATGGCACACACACCTTCCAAAAAGTTCAACTTTTGTCTCGTCAGTCCACAGAGTATTTTCCCAAAACTCTTGGGGATCATCAAGATGTTTTCTGGCAAAACTGAGACGAGCCTTTATGTTCTTTTTGCTCAGCAGCGGTTTTCGTCTTGGAACTCTGCCATGCAGGCCATTTTTGCCCAGTCTCTTTCTTATGGTGGAGTCATGAACCCTGACCTTAACTGAGGCAAGTGAGGCCTGCAGTTCTTTGGATGTTGTTCTGGGGTCTTTTGTGACCTCTTGGATGAGTCGTCGCTGCGCTCTTGGGGTAATTTTGGTCGGCCGGCCACTCCTGGGAAGGTTCACCACTGTTCCATGTTTTTGCCATTTGTGGATAATGGCTCTCACTGTGGTTCGCTGGAGTCTCAAAGCTTTAGAAATGGCTTTATAACCTTTTCCAGATTGATAGATCTCAATTACTTTCTTTCTCATTTGTTCCTGAATTTCTTTGGATCTCAACATGATGTGTAGATTTTGAGGATCTTTTGGTCTACTTCACTTTGTCAGGCAGGTCCTATTTAAGTGATTTCTTGATTGCAAACAGGTGTGGCAGTAATCAGGCCTGGGTGTGGCTAGAGAAACTGAACTCAGGTGTGATAAAGTTCAGGGGGGGGTGGGGGGGGGGAGGGGGGGGGGTTGGGGGAGCAAACACTTTTTCACACAGGGCCATGTGGGTTTGGATTTTGTTTTCCCTTCATAAAAAAAACCCTTCATTTAAAAACTGCATGTTGTGTTTACTTGTGTTATATTTGATTAATATTTAAATTTGTTTGATGATCTGAAACATTAAAGTGTGACAAACATGCAAAAAAATAAAAAAAAACAGGAAGGGGGCAAACAATTTTTCACACCACTGTGTATATACATATATACATATACGTATATGTATGTATGTGTGTGTATATATATATATATATATATATATATATATATATATTTTTTTTTTTTTTTTTTTTTTTTTTTTTCCCTTTAAATAAAACAAAAATCTAAAAGTATAAAGCATGTTCATACTTGTTTTAACTGCTTTTAATTTATGCCTGTTAATTTACTGCTTTTAATTTATGCTATTTTAAATTAATTTAACCTTACTGTAAAAACTACTTTAACAGTAATGAGAAGCAATCTGATCACCATTGAGAATAAATCCAAATTACAAAGAAAAAAAGAGAGGAAAATGTTTAGATGGATTTCTGAAAAATAATACTGCAATATATTATATTTTTTCAAAAAAAAAATAAATAATAATAATAATAATAATATTATATAAAATTATTATTATTATTATTTTTTTTTTATACAGCATGGCCTTGTTTTAATGCTTTCAATTTATGCTCTTTTAAATTAATTTAATGTTAATACTGTAAAAATTACTACTACAGTTATGAGAATCGATCTAATAACAATCATCACTCAGAATAAATGTGAATTACAAAAATATGTAAAATTAAAATATTCAGATGGATCACAGTAATGAGAATTTGGGTGATTATCATGAAGATAATGTTAGAATGCTCATTTTCTTTCAAATATAATGTCATTTTGCTGTGAAACGTGACCTGGACATGATGTTTTCTTGGGGTTCACTGGTAAATGAGCACAACACACACTCAAACCGTTACACACAAGTGATATCGGCCACAAACTTTGAGCAGAGCATCAAAAAAAGGTGGAAAAGACTTTCAAAAGCGTTTGACCTCTTCCCAGCGTGGGCTCATTAAGATTCCTGGGAGAAGTGCTCCATCATACGCACTTAATTGAGCACATGAAGTCATTACAGCATGCACTTCACGCTGCAGTTGAGACGCACTTAATTGGGCAGCATTTAAATCATTAAGGGAAGCAGTAAAGCCAAAACTAAGAGGAAAAAGAGGCCCTGAATTACAGCCTTGCCCTGAAACCTCCCAAAATCCCTCTCAGATCTCTGATGAGGTTCTTCTTAACTCTCTGATGCAGATGTCACCCTCAGGTACAGCCTAAACTACCCACAATCCCCCTCAAAACCAGCGTCAGCGTCATTAAATGGGGGTCGTAATGGATTTGACCCAAAGCGGCGACACACACGGACTGACCATGGCAATGGTTAAGAGGTACGGAGGTGTGACGGCCTGTGACCTTTGACCTCTGGTCCCATAGTGGCCCTTTAGAAGCAGGTTTGATTGCTGCTTACCAGCCCCCTCATGTGCCTTTGAGTTATATTTCACTTTACTGAGCCTAAAGGTCAGCCGTTTCCAACCTTTTGATCCAAATTCAAGTGTGAATCAGTGGAGAATGAGTTTCCACTTCATAAACACAAACGGCCCATCGGCTCCTGCGCTCGCAACGCTTTGAGTTTTACACGGAAAAGCTGCGGAGGAGATTTTAGAGAGCAAACAATGATGGCATCAGTTCATACAGCACCTCACATCTTAATTTTATAAACCTATTTTAACATCCAAAGTAATTTGATTCTATTTTTATGCCATCTCAGGCTATATCAGAAGCAAGGTCATTATAGTGAACTGAAACTAAAACCATATATTTAAAAAAAAGTTACTTAAAATATATGTTAAAAACTAAGCTTATTATATATTAGCTGTTTTTCATTTACTTTAACTTGATGTACCAAAATAACTAAACCTAAAACTGAAATAAAAATTAATAAAAAAAATATACAGACATATTTAAAATACAAACAGAAAATAAAAAAAATATTAATAAAAACTATAGTATCTCACTGATATTAAAATAACACTGATGAGAAAGTGTTTAAATAAAACGACAAATAATTTTCATAAATCAACATGATTTTTATAATTAAATCATCGTATTTCAGACAAATAAGTAAAATACCTATTGTAAAAAAAAATTGATAAAAGTGTCTGCTAAATGCAAAACGTAAATGCAAACTGTAAACTATAATAGTAGACAACTTAAAAAAAAAAAAATGCAGGCAAATGCAAATAAACCCCCATTAGCCATTGCTTATATTTCCATTACATAATTGATTAGCATAAAAACATAAATATATATAATTTTACATTGAAATAAAGCAACAATGTGAATGCTGCATTTTTTTCACCCAAACTGAACAATTGGTTTGAATCACTTAATGTTTTATTTTATTTTTTCATTTTGCACATTTTAATGCTTTTCATTATAATGTGCTGTTATACTGATGCATACAAATCAAAATATGTAGTTATTTGTTTATTTATTTAAGCTGTATAAATACATGTCCAGAAGGGGAAAAAAATATTTAAATTTCTTTTCCCCACATAATTTAAATAATTTTATTGCAAATGCATAGAACATTGCATTTTTAATTGCAGATCTGCAGTTAAAATCTGTTCACAAAACCAAAAATAAGATCCATAAATAAAGATAAGTTACATGTTCACAGACTTTACAGAAACATGTCAAAAGAATAAGCATGTGTGGAATCATTTTGTGTGTGTGTGTGTGTACACATCTGGTTTTCTGCTGTTCTAATGTTTTCTTTCAGCCTTGAGCAGGAAGACAGTGTGAGTCTTCCAAACAAACTCCTGCGCTTTGATCACGTCTGTCTGTCTGAACACACACACACACACACACTCTCAGTCTCACTGTCCTCACTGTGTCACTCTGTCAATATTGACCCACCTGTAGCATGACCTTTGACCTCACCTCACCACATTCTCCATCAAACACAGTCAGGAAGCCACATACAGTATGAACACACACAACTCAACATATGGACATAGTAGTCAAACAAAGCGGCCTGTTAATTATTTCCCACAATTCTAGCTGGCAGGGAGGCCTCAATATCCACATCCGCTGCATCATGTGGTACACGCTATGAAAAAGAAACCAGCCTGCTGTAATCTGAGCAGAATAATGCGTAGCATGTGTCGACGACAGCAGGATCCCGTACGCTCGCCGCGGCCAAATATAATCAGTCTGGGATTGATCCTGTGCTAATGAGGCCTGAACACAAATCGGACTTTTCACTGCCAAGTAATCCTTGAGAAAGTCGCAGCTAATGAGGCTTTTATCACTCGGTCGGTGATAGGAAACTACATCAGACCTGCAGCAGACTTTGATTTCACAGAGCTGATTAAACTCAACATGAAATGCATTTTATTTTCATAATACAACATATTTCCAAGAGAAACTGAATTTTTAACCGAATCACACTATAAACGTGTGTTTTAGTTCCACTCACTCCACCTCACAAATTTAAAGGAATAGTTCAGCCAAACATGAAAATGCGCTCACACTCAAGCTGTCCAAGTTTGTTTCTTCATCAGATTTGTAGAAATGTGTCTCTGCATCAGTGTCTCAGCAAGGATGCTCTGCAGTGAATGGGTGCCGTCAGAATGAGAGTCCAAACAGCTGATAAAAACATCACAATAATCCACATCACTCCAGTCCATCAGTTAACATCTGGAGAAGACAAAAACTGAAACAATCCATCAAGACTTTTTTAAACTAAAATGTGAGTCCATAATCCATAATAACTCTTCCTCCAGTGAAAAAGTGGTCTGGTCTGAATCAGGAGAGAAATCTGCACAGACCAAAACAGTCCAAAACAGCTCTAAACAAATATGTGGCTGGATTTTGATGTGAGAGACAACAGCAGATGCTTTTCACTGGAGGAAGTGTTATTATGGATTATGGACGGTTTGAAGTTAGAAACGTCTAAATGACAAGATTTGTTTCTTACAAACACGTAGCTTTTCACTTCACAATATGTGGAGTGGTGTGGATTATTGTGATGTTCTTTTTTCAGCTGTTTGGACTCTTATTCTGACGGCACCCATTCACTTCCATTGGTGAGCAAGTGATGGAATGCAAATTAATGTTAATTGCATAATATAAATTGCAGCATGTTTCAGATGATAAAAACATGACTTCCATAAAACACAGTAAATCAGTTTTGATTTCATGCTGACTTTAAACTAATAATTTAGTCTTGAACAGCTATCTTTTAAGCACTTTAAGCCTTTAAGACCTGAGGGTAAAATAGGTCATGTTCACATTTTATTTATTTGACTCTAAAATTATAACAGAACATGCTATGTTTTTTTGAGCACAAGGTGTCATTTTTTTCAGAAAACAAATGGCTTTCAAAAAATTTAAGTTGTTGACTATTAATGTTGTTGGTGAGTTTAGAAACAGAATTTAAAGACAAAAAAAAAGACAAAAAAAAAGAAAAATCACGATATACTTCATACCTGAAAATTCAACTATATTACATATACAAGTCTTTTTGTGACACTGGGTTGCACCGTTTTCATTCAAGAGGCTTTTTTGTTCATACACGCACACACATACATGCATATGCACCCATACATTTATCACTAGTACAAAAAAAGCATGCGGATTATGTAGATAATCTATGCTTTGTTTGTATATCTATATAAACAGGAAACTAGCTGCGCACACCTCGTGATGAACCAGCTAAAAGATTCTTTTTATCAACACGTTTCCAGGTGATTCTTCAACACATAATGCAGATAAACCAAGTCAACATTAATAATGAAAACATAATTATGATTTAGTTTCCTCCATTACAGACACACCTCAACTTAACAAAACCCCTCATATTCCCTGTGGCCCTGCTGTTCATCCCATAAATCCCATCGTTCTGACACGATCTGAATGCATCAGCAGTCCTGCCGTCTGTTCAGTGCTCGTTCGTGAAAGACGCTGTTATTCGTTCTCCAGGAGTTCAGTCAGTCGACTCGAATCACAGCTCTGCAGGCTTTTATAGTTTAGCTGGACACAAGCAGCGCTCTGTGTTTGAGCCGTTAAATCAACACACACTGGCACGAGGACTTAACGCTGGAGTCTGATGGCCGACTGCCACACACACTCACAGTGAACGCTCCATCTGTGTACAAGAGCGGCCCTGTAATCTCACGCCAAACACGCACATTAACACCATCATACACAACTCCTACATGACAGGTGAAAATGCCAAGCGTTTGTGAGCAATGGAAAACCAGCAAAGCTGTTATTTGGACTATTTGCAGTTATAAAATCTCCTAATAGCCTTGTTGATGCACATTTTCTAAGAAAACTGCTATTACTAACTATTATTTTTCTAATAATTTATTGGAAAGCAGAAAAAAATTAATTTTCCTTAGACATTATTGCCTTTTTATTTTAAAACAAGAAATCAGACATGCAACATCAACTGAACGGACCAAATAATGCAGTGGTTCTCAGCCTTTCTGAATCTGTTCAAAGACCCCTCTAAAAATACATTAAGTAACTCAACTAATTATAGGTAAAATAATGTTAGAGTTCCAGAAGTTTTTGGAGCTGTTTCAGGGTTTAACCAATGAATTGACATGACTTTTCCTTTTCTGTCTAAAAGTTCTACCAAGAATGAATGAATAAATAAATAAATAAATAATATATATATATATATATAAATTATTTATTTTTTTGTTCCCCCACATAAATACCAAAATGTATTTGTAATTAAAAAAAATCCTCAGAGTTATAAGACTTTATTAATTTCCTTGACTTTACCAGGTTTTCAAAACATTTTAGGTCATTAAAAGTTCTGTCTACAGCAATATTCAAAGTCTGCTTAAAATAATTACTAATTAAAATAATTACATTTCAGAATTCCAAAAGATTTAGAAGCTTTTTGAATTGATAATGACTTTCCCTTTTTTTTTTTTTTTTTTTTTACTCAATTTCTACCTGATAATACGTTTCAGATCTTGATATAACTACAAAAATGTGTATTCATTATAAAAATGCTACAAGTTTTATTAATGTTATTAATTTCTGTGACTTTTCCAGGTCTAGAAATCACACTTTTAAAATTAGGTTTAGTTATATATCCAGGTTGAAAGCCCAAGACTTCTTGGAATTCTTGTTCTTCAAAGGCGCGTTAAAAAAAAAAACAAACAAAAAAAAAAAAAATTAATTGAGGGAGCTAATTAAAATAGAAATATCAAGATTTTTTTGGTTATTTTAGATTGATTTAAAGTTATGTTAGCTTTTTAAAGTTCAGAACAAAATCATTTTAAGTCACAGGAAGTTTTGTCCACAACTATATTCAAAGCCTGCCTAAAATCATTAAATTTCAGAATGATATTCATTACAAAAATGTCCAAAGATTTTATTCATTTCCATGACTTCTCCAGGTCTAGAAATCACACTTTTGAAACGGGTCTTCCTCATATTTCCAGGTTTTCCAAGAATCCTGGTTCTTGTCTTGTATTTCCTCGTGTTGATTCATTTTAAGTTGGGAGGTTGAATCATGTTAAATCACTGGAAGTCTAGTGGGCCTGGTGGAAAACCAAAAGGACTTTATCCAAGAAGAAAAGCCCCACTAAAGGTGTACTGCAGTACACTAAAACAAGGCTTATTCATCCTTGACTTCAGTCGGTCACTAAAAATATCACTCTGTTTCCCTGCAGGTCTGCATGCGCCGCCTCACACCAACACTAGAGCGCGCCACCATCTCAACTACTTCACCTCACGCTGACCAAATCATTAAGACTTCACAGACTTTTAAGAACCCGAGCTTAAATCAAAGATCACTTACTGACCAATAACTATTTCAAGCACACATCAGTGCCAAGAACAGATCTGTCCGTTTCTCCTGAAAGCTTTTGGGCATCGTCTTGATCTCATTTCAACGGGGCGAGGAGAGAATGTGTCTCTCAAAGCCTCGTGTTGGTGAACGCGTCTCCATATGGAAACTGAGTCCTGTTGACATTTGTGCTCCCCTGTGGGGCCCGATCTCTGCCAGCTGGCACCCGAACAAACGGCTTCATGACTGCTGTCATAGATATCAGTGAAGATAAACTCCTACTGTACCACGCTAAATCTGATTTCAACTTCCCTTCTGGCTCAAACTGCGGTAAAACGGATAGAATAAACAGATAGTTCACGGAAAAATGAACATTCGGCCTGTTTTTCCAGTCCAAACCTTTTGGCCAGCTGTTGGAATAGAAAAGAAGAGATTCTGAAGATTCTTCATGCAGCACAAAAATCCAAGTCTTCAGAAGTCACATGATGGATTTACATGAGGAACAAACCCAAATTTAAGTTCTTTTGCATTCAGATTCATAAACAAATGCAAAAGCAATTATTTACATCCAAAGAAGTAGCTATCTACTCGCTAAAAATAAAAGCACCACAAAAGTTGTATAACAGTAGTCCATATGATTTATGCACTATAAGTCTTCAGAAGACATATGGATTTACATGAGGAACAAACATCCAAGTTCTTTTGAGTTCAGAATCAAAAAATGGCATGCATTTGATGTTAAACAGATTTGAGAGCTGCAGTTGAGCAAATGTACTTTTGGTCTGTTTTTCATGCACAAATATCACGAATTTGAAATATAGCAACACGTAGCTTATGGACGACTGTTTTGATGGTCATGGTCACAATGAACCATTTTCGGTTCCCCTAAGAACCTTTCAGTTAACAGTTCTTAAAAAAAAAAAAAAAAAAAAAAAAAAAATATAATAATAATAATAATAATAATATATATATATATATATATATATATATATATATATATATATATATATAAAAAATAATAATAATTATATATATATATATATATATATATATATATATATTTTTTTTTTTTTTTTTTTTTTTTTTTTTTTTTTTTTTCTCCATAGTGTAAAGAATCTAAAGAACCTTTTCCCACTATTAAGAAGCTTCTATGCAATGGAAAGTTCCAAAGATGTTCAAAGTTCTTCATGAAGCCATCAATCCCAGCACTCAATAAAATTTCCAGATAGGGGTGATGCCATAGAAGAACCATTCTTGGCTCCTCAAAGAACCTTTCAAACAACAGTTCTTAGAAGATGCATGTTTTTCTTAGTGTGAAGACTATAAAGAGTCTTTTGTTCAATCAATGGATGCAACCACTGATGCCAATGAAGAACCTTTATTTTTAAGAGTGTCTGGCAGCGATACCGATCAGTGACGTGAAGTAAAAAGCATGAGGAGCAGCCCTTGAGGAACTTAATGGAAAAACTCTGAAGATTATCATCAAACCCCTTCTGGTTAAGCTGGAGATGGTAGATAAACCGCAGTTTTCTGGGTTGCAGACCAGTTGTCACTGAAGTGACAGGCACAGCTGAGTCCAAACTCTTGGACACACATGCAAGAAATGCTTTTATACACAGTGTCTCTAGCCCTTTCTTAAAGAATGACCTGGATAATGAGTTTAGAAATACAGCAGAAGCTCTTGGGACTCTTTTCCAGAGTTTCTTCACATTCAAACACTGCTAATAACTCAAACTGCACGAGTCTCTGAATGTGAAGATCACAAAAAGCAAACGATTCAACCACTTTATGTATCCGTCAGTCTTTCACACACTTATTAAACGCAACACATCAGAACTTACCCTAATATTTCAATCCCAAAAAATCCCTTTTCCAGCTCAGATCCTGTTTATTAGCAGAGCAGATCCGCGTTCGCGCTCATTGGCGTCGGTCACTGTTGATCCGGAGCTTTAAACCGCATATCTGAGGTGAAACACACACACACACACACAGAGATGAGTGGGAATGAGTGTGTTTTTGAGAGAGTGTGTTGGGGAGGTTTGGGTCCCTCCTGCGCGCAGTCATACCGCTGCGCGTCCGCGTGCGTCACGTGAGCGCGCACAGACGCGCGCTACTTTAACACTATGTATTCTGTTCACATAAAATTCTGTGTGTATGAAATACCCAAATATCTTACTACATTTGCTAAAGTGTGATGTATTAAACGGTCCGTGCTTATTAGTCCTTAGTAATAATTTCCAGCTGAGCATCTCTCACAGGGGCGTTTCCTCCGAGCAGGCAAGAGAGGCAGTCTATTCAAAAATAAATAAATAAATAACATCACATGTACATAAGTATTCACAGCCTTTGCTCAATACTTTGTTGAAGCACCTTTGGCACTAATTACAGCCTCAAGTCTTTTTGGGTATGATGAGACAAGCTTTACTCATCAGCATTTAGCAACTATCTGCCATTCTTCACCTCTTCACCTCTCAAGCTCAGGTTGGACGGGGGCAGGTGCACATTTTCAGGTTTGTCCAGAAATATTTGATTGGGTTCAAGCTCAGGCTGTGGCTGGCCACTCAAGGACATTCACAGAGGTGTCTATAAACCACTCTTGCTGTGTGTTTAGGGTCATTGTCCTGTTGGAAGGTGAACCTTCTGTCCAGTCTGAGGTTCTGAATGCTCTGGACTGGGTTTTCATTAAGGCTATCTCTATGTTTTGGTGAATTGAGCTTTTCTTCTACTCTGACGAGTCCCTCAGTCCCTGCCGCTGAAAAACACCCCACAGCACTGATACCAGCACACTTTAGTTTTGGGATGCTACTCTGCAGGTGAAGAGAAGAGCTGGTTTCCTTCAAACATGATGCTTGGAATTGAGGTTCATCAGACCAGAGAATCTTGTTTCTCACAGTCTGAGGGTCCTTTAGGTGCTGTTTTGCAAATTCTAAGTGTGTTTTCATGTGTCTTCACTGAGGAGAGGATTGAGTTTGGCCACACTGCCATAAAGCCCCGATCAGTGGAGTGTTGCAGTGATGTTTGTCCTTCTGTAGGTTTCTCCCATCTGCATATATGTGACCCTGGACGACAAAACCAATCTTAAGTGTCAGTTTTTTCGAAATTGAGATTTATACATCCTCTGAAAGCTGAATAAATAAGCTTTCTATTGATGTATGGTTTGTTAGGATAGGACAATATTTGGCCGATATACAACTATTTGAAAATCTGGAACCTGAGGGTGCAAAAACATCTAAATATTGAGAAAATCACCTTTAAAGTTGTCCAAATGAAGTTCTTAGCAATGCATATTACTAATCAAAAATTAAGTTTTGATACATTTACGGTAAGAAATTTACAAAAAATCTTCATGGAACATGATCTTTACTTAATATCCTAATGAATAATTTTCCTAATGAATAATAATCCTAATCAATAATTTTGACCCATACAATGTATTTTTGGCTATTGCTACAAATATACCCCAGCGACTTAAGACTGGTTTTGTGGTCCAGGGTCACATATGATCATGGAGCTCAACTAGAGTGACCATCAGGTTCTTGGACACCAGTCTAACCAAAGCCCTTCTCCATCAGTTGCTCAGTTTGGCCATGAGCCCAGCTCTATGAAGAGTCCTGGTTGTTTTAAACTTCTTCCATTAAGGGTAACAAAGACTACATGCTTCTGTGAACCTTCAATGCTGCAGAAATTTTTCTGTACCCTTCCTCAGATCTGTGCCTCGATACAATCCTGTCTCGGAGGTCCACAGACAATTCCAGGTGGACTCCAATCAAGTTGTAGAAACATCTCAATGATGATCAGTGGAAACATGATGCACCTGAGCTCAAGTTTGAGTGTCATGGCAAAGTCTGTGAATATTTATGTACATGTGATTGGTTAGTTTTTTATTTTTAATAAATTTGCAAAGATTTCAAACAAACTTCTTTCATGTTGTCATTATGGAGTATTGTTTGTAGAATTTTTAGGAAAATAATGAATTTAATCCATTTTGGAATAAGGCTGTAACATAACAACATGTGGAAAAAGTGACGCGCTGTGAATACTTTCCAGGTGCACTATACTGTCATAATTATGACAAAAAAAGTCCAAATTAAGTCATGAGATGAAAAGTCAAAATTATGACAGTCATTTTATGAGCTGAAGTCAAAATTATGACATGCAGATTAATGAACTTGTGAGTCAACATGGACTATCTCATAATTTAGATTTTTTATCTCATAATTATGACTTATGTCTTATGATGTTTTATGTCACAAAAAGTCCCAGTAATCTCACTTATGTCTCTTCCTGAGTTTCACATGAGATCTCACTTGAAACTCAAAGATCAGAGTCTGCAATCAAAAGATCAGAGGTCTCAGTATGATCTGATGATTTGTTCTTGTTTCAAGCAGAAACTCTTAAACTCTGACTTTATATCTGGTCATTTTGCATCTCAAGTAAAAGCATCTTGATTTAGGAATGTTTAGATACTTGTACTGGAAAACAAGACAGAATGACTGAGTAAAGAGATCATTTTGTGGCAGTGTATGAGGGGTGGAGTGGAGGTTAAGTGAAACCATCTTCAGCCTGTCAATCAAACGCTTCAGTCCAGCTTAAATATCAGATCAGACAAACTCACACATTAATATTTTGTGTTAGGTCCACAGTTCCCAAAAGCAAGAGAAACAATCCATTCGAGTCTTTGTGGTTTGGAAAAGCGAGTTATTCCTGCGTCTCTCCTGCATCGGATCAGCAGGGGCTCTTCAAGGCGTTGGGTGAGTCGTTCTGCTCACAGATATCATATCTTCAGACCTGATTTACCGCGGTAAGCGTGCCTGAAGACATGCTAAACCATTAGCCCTGAACCTGCCCATCACACTCGCTCTTATCTACTCCTTCTCTGTGGCTTATCTGCACTTTATCTGCCCCAATATTTATGGCCGAGGGTCGTAAAAATGCTTTCAGCAACATGATTGAGTTGTAAACTAGCAATGGCCTCCACTTACACTGCTTTGTAATGGACTTTCCTTGTACTATGTAATTTATCTTCAGATTTATGGGCTTCTGCGGCAGGAAAAGGACTAGTAACAAATTTATACATAAACCACATCATAACACACCAATGTTTTGTGTGCCGTCATCCATTGGATATTTGAGATGAACATTCCCACCATAAGCAGAACATATTTAGAGCCAAAAAAAGAAAAAAAAAAAAGATGCTCAGATGTTGCTTTTTCATAGCCCATCATGCAAAGCATCAACTTGGCTTTAAAGATACAAAAACAGACACAAATGAGAAAATTGTTGACATACAGCTATAAAAGAGTCTCAGTTTGCTTCTCATCCAGGAGAAACAATCGAGACATTAAAGAGCTCTCCTTTGGAAAGTTATTTGTATATCTATACACAATTATTTAAACATATAAATCTTTTTAAATTACATTTCAAATGCAAAAGTATCTATATTTTGAATATTTGGCATTACTCTGATATAAATTATCACTTTTTTGGTTAGAGTGCTTACTCCATATAAACTGCAAAAAAAAAAAGAAAAAGAAAAAAGATTTTCTAAGTATTTTGACTTGCTTTCCAGTACAGATATCTAAATGTTGTTAAACCAAGATTTATTTAGTTGAGAAGCAAAATGACAAGATATAAAGTCTTGTTTTCTGTATAAACTCAGTTAATTTTGATACATTTTTGCTCAGATGTTGCTCTTTCATCGCTCATCATAGCAAAGCATCAACTTTATCTCAGATTTTTTGCCCAAAATGACTTTGAAGATACAAAAACAGACACAAATGTGAGAACTGTTGACATACAGCTATAAAAGAGTCTCAGTTTGCTCTTATCTGTTTCTCATCCAGGAGAAACAATTGAGATATTAAAGAGCTCTCCTTTGGAAATTTGCATTATGAAGTTATTTTTGTGAATTCAGCTGCTTTGCAGCCCATCAAACACAGAACGTTCTCCTAACGTTAGTTTAAAGTTCCATTTGCGTTATTTTTGGGGAACCAATTCTTAACATTCTCGGAATGTTCTTTTTAGTTTTTTTTTTTTTCGTAACATAAACGAACATTCCAGAACTTTGCGGCAGGGTTTTTATGTACTCATAAGAACATAAACAAAATGTTCTCCAAATGTTCTCTAAAGGTTATTTTTAGGTTTTTGTCTTACAACCATAAACTAACCACCACAGTATTTCATTTTCATGGTAGAATAATTCATTTTCAGACTGAACCTACTGCCTTTCCTCAATTAGCTGGTTAGGATTAGCATGGGTCGACCAGCAGGAGCGTGAAACTGTTGAGCACATTTGGGCTAATGACACACTGGCCTGTGAGAGCGTGAGCGAGAACTTCCGCCGCCCTGCGCTCATGACGTGTGGACCAAGCGTTTAATCCTTAAACAAGATTGAGAGCTCAGTTCGCCTCCCGCAGGCTAAGCGCTCCAACAAACTCCACTAATTAGGCAAAGATGCGGTTTTGCTGTGGACAACTTCCGAACGTCCCAGTGGAGAACCAGCACAAGTTCTTAATCTCCTGCCGGGATTCTCCTCCTCTTCTCTCCTTTTCTCTCTCCTCTCCATTTGTGCTGTTGGAAGAACATATTCAATGCATTTGTTCTTGTTTTATGCAGAAAGTCACTTAATTTTGGATTTTTTCCCAGAAAATAATACTTTATTTGCCATTTTATGCCAAGCAAAATAATATTTTATATATATATATATATATATATATATATATTACATTTATATACAATATTTAAAAATATTATATTATTTAATAATATAAATAAATTAATTAATTAATTTAGTTTTTTTTACACAGATGTGAGACTGATTCATTTATTTTATACAAATCATGGGATTTTATGATGTGAGTACATCAAGATCCAAATAAAAGAGAAAATAATCAAATGAGGTGACGAATCTTACATTTGTCAAGATTTTATTCACTGCATTGGACTATTTTTTATTTGTTGAATAAACCATTTTTCAATTAAATTTCAAATGCAAAAATATCTTTATTTTGATATTTATCATTACAGTGATATAAACAACTCACTCCATATAAACTTCACTGCAAAAAGTGATTTTCTTATTATTTTTGTCTTGTTTTTCAGCAAAACATCTAAACATTTTAAATCAAGATACTTTTATTTTAGAGACACAATTACATAATATATTAAGTCTTGCTTCTAGGACAAATTACCAAAATTAAGTGAGTTTTTGCTTAAAACAAGAACAAATATCTGCCAATGCATGGGGTCAGAAAAATATACTTGTTTTGACTTTGAATTAAGTTAATTTTTCTGACCCAACAGGCAGATATTTGTTCCTTGTTTTAAGCATAAACTCACTTAATTTTGATACATTTGTCAGAAAACAAAACCTTTTTTGCATCTCAAGTAAATGTATCTTGATTTAATAATACTTAGATATTTGTACTGAGACAAGACAAAAATAGTGAGGAAGAAAATCATTTTAAGCAGTGTTACTAAATCATTCAATGCAATCCCCTAAAAAAAACTGAAAAATATTTGCTTAAAGCTCACTTTGATTTAGCGTAGCCTGGCAGAAAAACAAAGCCTCACTCAACCGGGGCCATTAAATAAACCGCTCAGTAGATTTGATGTAATTGACCAAATTCTCCACTGAAATAGAGCGATCCTGTTGCGCTGCGTTTGCACAGGAAATCTCTAGAATAAACAAAGGCAGGAAGGCAAACAAACAGAATGAAGGATCGGACACATACACCGGTCACCTGGCTTCAGTCCACCGTCAAACATCAGCCAATCAGAGCTCAAAACCCAAGCCTGACAGGCCTGGCGTCTGTGTGCTCGAGCTGCTGACAAACGAGTTTGTATTACTAAAGCAAGCATGCTAATGTGGATGCTACTTTAGCTTTACTGCATGAATCCCTTCAAGCTTTAATTAATTAGCACATTAACTGCTGTGTTTCATTGCAGACTGGGTCTTGCCTCAAGATTTTCTCTGGTGTTAGTCTCAAGTTCTTACTTTTTCCCAGAATTCTGTGTTTACATCCCGCAATTCTGACTTTTTCCCCAGAATTCTGCTTTTGCATCTCGGAATTCTGACTTTTTTCCCAGAATTCTACGTTTACATCTTGCGATCCATATTCCATGGCAGAAACAAGTTTCCATAGGTTAGGATCCATCTCAGGAAAACATGTCTGGGTAACTTTTCAAAATTAAATAAAAAATCTATTGAAAATCAGTCAAAAGAAAAAAAAAAAAAAGAAAAAAAATATATATATATATATTTGCATTTGAAAAGGAAGCCTATTTTTAGTACCCTTTCAGTGTTTTGCATTCTGACATTATTTCATGACATTTAACCACATTTCCTTCATACTCTTGACAGGTTTCCTGAGATTAACCCAGCTCTCCTAGTACAGGAGGGTCTTTATATTATCCCACAGCATTTAAAGCAGCTATTTAAGGACATTAGGCCATGAGGAATATGCTGTTGTGACTGACACGTCATTGGCTGTCTGAGCTGTGAATGAAGAGAGAAATGTTTGCTAACCGCCCCGGGAGAATGAATGATGGTGATCAGTGAGAGTTAGAAATAAAATGAGAAAGAAAGTCTAAAACAAACCTTTATGTTCTGTATAGGAAGGAGACGGGGTGCAAACTCTTGACAACAGTTATATAACTGTTTTTGATTATTTCTCCTCCTGGATTGAAGCTTGACATCAAAGATCATCCGCAGCTGTGTTTTGTCCTCAGTCAATTCGTTTTGAGGCTCTCGAGCTGCAGAAATCTGTCAGAATGGCAAACAGTGTTGTAAAAACATCAAGTGCATGTAAAGGTCAATGTTTAAATGCACATAAATTAAGACTCATACTACACTGCAAAAACAAAAACTATATATACATTTTTTTGTTTTATTTTCCAGTACAAATATCTAAACATTCTTAAGTCAAGATACATTTACGCAAACTGACTTAAGATTTGTTTTCTGAAAAAGCACATCAAAATTAAGCTAGTTTTTGCTGAAAACCAGAAAAATATCTGCAAATGGGGTCAGAAAAAATAATATTGTTGTCCTACTGAATTGCGTTCTAACACAATTGACAGATATTTGTTCTTGTTTTAAACATAAACTCACTTAATTTTTGTAGATTTTGTAGAAAGCATGACTTAATATCTAATAAACCTAATAGTTATTTTACTTCTCAAGTAAATGTATCTTGATTTAAGAATGTTTAGATATTTGTACTGGAAAACGAGAAAAATACACAAACTACATTTGGTTAAAAAATTTTGAAATCACATGTTTAGCATCATCAGGTTCAGCATGTAAAACACTGAACGTTTCTCTTTCATTCTATCGGCTGGACTGAATGTTTTCCTGAAGCTCCAGGTGAGCGGCTCTCGATTCTGCTGGACAAATTTCCACAATCATTGGGGTTGTTCTGGCAGCGAGTTCTGCATTCCCTGCTTTGATCCTGAAGTCTCTCAGATTCCTGACGTGTGGAGAGCGATTCACAGCCGCAGGGAGAGGGATCCAGACGACACAATACTCACCCTGTGCTGCTGCGTCAGACTCCATCGGTCTCAATCAGTCAACACAACTGCACAAGAGCATTGAGTTAACGGCAGAAAACTCAAGTCTGACTGAATTATGATGTGCTGCACTGCAAAAATCTTGTTCTTAATGAGTAATTGTGTCTTGTTTTCCAGTTACATTATCTGAAAATACTTAGAAACGCGATTGCATAAGATATTTAAAGGGGTCATATGATGCTATTTTAAAGATCATTATTTTGTGCATTTGAATATGTTGACATGCTTTAATGTTCAAAAAATTATTTTTCAAATACTGTACATTATTTTAGTTGCTCTATGCCCCGCCTCTCTCAAACGCATCGTTTTCTACAAAGCCCCTCCTTCTGACAAGTGCAGTCTGCTCTGATTGGCCAGCTGACCCAGTGCATTGTGATTGGCCGAACACCACAAGCACGCATCAGAAATGTAACGCCCCTTACCATAATCGCAAGCTTCAGCTTTCAAATTAAATATAAAGACAGTGGTTAAGACAGCTGACTCCACTGTGATGAGACCCTCTCTCTCTCTCTCTCTCACACACACACACACACACACACACACACACACACACACAATGCGTTACTCTACACTGCGCATAACTCCGCATTTGAACAGTCAATAGCAAATACTTAAACTAATAACAAAACATACTTACTGTCGCTGATTCAGAAGCCCCAGATTGTCAAATCGGAATTGACCCTTTTTTTTAGAAATAGCCTTTGTGCAGCCAGCCTTGTGCTCTCCTAGGTTCACAAAACTGTTGTCCATAAAATGCGTTGCACAAATCCGAACATTTGGTTTGTGCTGTTCTGTTGTAAACAAATCTTAACAATGATTCCTAATTCTGTTCGCAAAGAGCTTGATTGACAGGGGATCTGACCAATCAGAACACGGATATTATGTGCCGCCGTTGCTATCCGCCATCTTGCCCGACAGATACGGCCTGTCTCCATAGAAACACGTGTTAAAATGGGGTAAAAAAGATGGACTGAATTGAAACTTTTTCAATATAACTGAATATAAATATGTGCGGAGGGTCAAGCTGTGCTGTTGTTGGCAGCCACAGTAACTGTAATAAGCTGAAGGAATTCCTTTAAAGTGCTTGTTTTGTTTTACCAGAAAACCTGTCATGTCCGGCGCTGTATGCATGGCTTGCAGCGCTTAAGTTAAATACTGGGTGTTAAATAATAAAATAATGTTAAAATGTGTGTTCTTATCATTCTGTGGACAAAATCTCGTGAACTTCGGCCCGATCGGGAGCTGTATATATGCACATGTGCACTCATCTGTTTTCAGTGCAGCTAACCTCCGGTCGCTTCATATCATCTTCCCACTCATTAAACTATGACAGGTACTTTACTGCAAAAAGACGGTCACTGCGACACTCTAAAGTGATGAATCTATGGCGCCATGTACTTTTTTAAAACCATTTTCATAGGATTCACGTCATATTGTTGGCTCGGAAAATATGTAAATGCACATGCCCAGTAGCCGCAGCTGTATCCCTTCTAGCCTTAATCACAAATCAGACAGAAGAGCAGATTAACTTCGGTGGATTTACACTTGAAAAATGCTGTGTTCCGAGGTTGAAATAAAACACTTTCTGATGTTTATTCACGTTCATTTCGTACTTTAAGTAAATATGAAAAGACGATCGGTTCACGTGTTTGAACTGAGGCAATACAGTGATCTGTCACGACACATTAAAGAGCCACAAAACGGTATTTATTGTTTGAATTTCTTTAAAAATGACTCAGTTTAAAAGCTGAGAGTCCTGAGACCTTGTTTGATATCAGAAGTAACCTGCTCTGTCTTCTCTGTCAGTGTGTTGTCAGTTTCTTCTTTGCTCTGCGATGTATTTTTCACTGCGTGAGAACACGTGTAGTGTGAGAGCGGCATTGTTTGTCGGTCATGGCAACAGTAACTAAGGAGGGCGGGTTTTGCGAACAGTCAACTGCATCTACTTTGGGAAGGCCAAATAAAGTGCTTTTGCTTTCACACAGAAACACAGCGTCTCCCTGACACAGCTGCATCAACACTACTGCGGTTACTGAAACCATGCCTTCTTTCTTTGCGTGAACATTTGGGCGGCATTACGCAAATATTTCCACATCGTGACGTAGACCTGTGGGGCGTGTTTGAATGAGGTGTTTTAGCCCGGTCTGGATCAGCCTTCTCTTTTAGATAGAATAAATCCTTTTGTGGGAGACTCTGAGCTTTGTAGCTCTGCAGATCTTATACATGCACAAACAGCTACATAACACACTAAAGAAAAGAAACACAAGAAATCACATCACATGACCCCTTTAAAACTTGTTTGTCCTTTGAATATAACTGTATTTTGTCAGATTTTCTCACTTGTTCGCACTGCTGGATGAAGAGCTGGTAAATGTATCTGTTTAGATATTTTAACTGGAAAACAAGACACAAAACATTCATTAAGAATAGGATTTTTGGCAGTGAAGCACACCATAATTTTGTCAATCATCAGTTTACGTTCATTAACGCAACACGACTGGCCTGTTAGCACTGTAATAAACTAGATTCATTTGAACAGACTGAATTCTCACAATCATCTAGCAGCACAAAAAAGTGAGAAAATCTGACAAAATACACTTATATTCAAGATATAATCCATGAAAACAAGTCTGAATGTCTCGCTTCTAAGTAATTCGGCCTTGTTTTGAGTGTTTTATATAGTTTCAACTGGAAAACAAGACAAAATATTCATTAAGAATAAGATTTTTGCATTGCAAAACATCACAGTTCAGTCACACTTCTGTTTACTGCTATTAATGCAAAAAAAAAATAAAATAAAATAAATAAATAAATAATAATAAAACAATCTTCTTCTGTATTTGCCTACCCAAATTTAGTTTATAAAAACGCTGTGAGAATATTGTTTTAAAATGTTTCTAAAACATTAAAATGCTCAGTTTTCTTGTTGTAATTAGAACGTTATTTAAAGATTATAAAACATTTTTAAAATATTTTACCAATGTTATTTTTTACCCAAAATATAAGGTTATTTGAACTTTTCCTTTTGATATTCTAAGAACATTCAAATGTGTGGTTTTCTTGTCATGATTAGAACATTATTAAAAGATTACAAAAAAAAAAAAAAATTTTTTTTTCAACATTCTACTACATTAGAACATTATTTGAATGTTACAAAAACATTTCTTAGAATGTTCAAGTACAAATAACTTTATAAGGATGTTCCGAGAATGCTGATCTGATCAACATTACGAGAACGCATAGAACATATTAATAAAGTTATAAGAAAGTTCCATAAACATTAGTTTAATAACGTTTGGCCTAACATTTATATAACTTAAAAAAAAAAAAAAAAACCGTGAGAAAAATGTAATTAAAAATTCCCAAATTGTTTTTCAGTTAAAACATCTCAAAATACTCAAAACAAGGCAGAATGAGTTGGACAGAAGATATTCGGACTTGATTTCATGTGCTATTTCTTGAATCTGAGTGTATTTTGTCAGGTTTTCTCACTCATCAGCTGATCAGTTGGCGTTCCTGTGCGTCTCTGCTGTTGTTCTGTGTCTTTCTCAGACCCGTCTGGTTTTTCTGCCATTAATTCAGAGCGCTGGAGCGAAACCGCATCCTCCACCTGCCCTAAAGACACCCGACACGCAATCCCAGCAGGCCGCTGGGCTTCCACTGTCTCTTCCTCGTTTAAAGTCATCATGAAATCACTTTATAGATGTCTCTGCTCTTAACGTATCTTAAAACACATGCAATGTCTCATTCAAGGCCTAAAAGATGAAGAGAAAATGTAAAACAATAATTCATTTCTCCTTATGTGAGGTAAAATGTCAACATGAGCCGTAATATCCATCACATAATGACTGAAAATATATGGCAAGCTGTAAAACGCTGTCACAAATGTGTTTATTCCTGCAGACCGAGTGTTTCATGCACTCAGCGTGTCTAATAATTCAGCAGGGTTTATATGTGATGAATGTTAAAGCTCTGAAATGACTGAAATGCTGCTTTCAAACATTTTTCTGGGCTTGACGTCTGAAAATAAACAGCAATGCTTTTGCCTGCTGGATTCTGAGCATCTCATGTGTGTGTGTGTGTGTGTGTGTGTGTGAGAGAGAGAGAGAGAGAGAGAGAGAGAGAGAGAGAGTGTGTGTGTGTGTGAGAGAGAGAGAGAGAGAGAGTGTGTGTGTGTGTGTGTGTGTGTGTGTGTGTGTGCGTGTGCGCATGAGTGTGTGTGTGTGAGAGAGTGTGTGTGTGTGTGCGTGAGTGTGTGTGTGTGTGTGTGTGTGTGTGAGAGAGAGAAAGAGAGAGAGAGAGAGAGAGTGTGTGTGTGTGTGTGTGTGTGTGTGCGTGTGCGCATGAGTGTGTGTGTGTGTGAGAGTGTGTGTGTGTGTGCGTGAGTGTGTGTGTGTGAGAGAGAGAGAGAGAGAGAGAGAGAGAGAGTGTGTGTGTATGTGTGTGTGTGTGTGTGTGTGTGTGTGTGTGTGAGAGAGAGAGAGAGAGAGAGAGAGAGAGAGAGAGAGAGAGAGAGAGTGTGTGTGTGTGTGTGTGTGTGTGTGAGAGAGAGAGAGAGAGAGAGAGAGAGAGAGAGAGTGTGTGTGTGTGTGTGTGTGTGTGTGTGTGTGTGTGTGTGTGCGCGAGAGAGGGAGAGGGAGAGGGAGAGTGTGTGTGTGTGTGTGTGTATGCGTGTGTGCGTGTGCGTGAGTGTGTGTGTGTGCGAGAGAGGGAGAGGGAGAGTGTGTGTGTGTGTGTGTATACAGTGATTATTATTTTTATTTTAACTTTTGTTTTAACTTTTTTTGATTATTAGTTTTTGATTTTGATTATCACTGCACACATACCTTTATTTATTTATTTTGTAAAAATAGTAAATATAAACTTTTATTATTTTAAATAAATTTATTTTTTATTAATTTTGTTTGTTTTATTTTAACCAAGTAAAACATATGAAGCTCGCGGACTCTCGGCCCTGAAATACGTGGAGAATGTCCCTCTCCCTTCTGTTTGGAGGGCAGCTGTTTTAAACATGTTTCACACACGTCTGCGCTGTCATTACTGACCTGACGCTCGGGTTATGAAATCAATGCCATAAACATCAGCGTTAAATATACGAGAGGCCACATGCTTCCCCGAGAGCCGAGCTGCCCAGATTTACACCGCTTTCACCGATGAGAGGAAAACATGTGAGCGATGCATAAAACACGTCGACTGAGTTCCTGACGTTACACACGCTAACACCATCAGAAAAGCATTAAACATACACAGAAACCTGTTAGAAAACAGACTCGTGGCTTTCAAACTGAGTGCTTGTGACCAGATGTGACCCGAAAACAAACAAGAAGCGACTCTTGCCTTCTTTGGTCCTCAAAGCATCATCTGCATCAAGCTCTGGTCAATGTGTGTTTGTCTGGGATCTGTTTTAACTCTGTCCCGGAGCTCCTGCATTAAGATGCTAATGTGGGACTCGTGTTGCTGCGCTTGGTTTCTCTCATTGTCCTGAGATCAGGCAGAAGGGCTACATTACCCAGCATGCCCGTGGCCGTCATTAACACACTCATGAATCATGCAGAGCAGAAAACATGATGGAGAGGGACATCTGGGATCAGACACGTCTCTGGAGGAACTGAGATAATGATGATTCAGTCAAATATAAGTGAGTGTTTGTCACAGAATCAACTGAGAACATTACGAACGACACACACACACACACACACACACACACACACACATATATATATATTAGTTTTTTTCTTTTTTTTTTAACAAGATAAATATAACAAGCTACAGGACCCTCCCTTGGACCCTGAAGAAATGTATATACAATATATAAATATTTTAGGTATCCTTAGTTTACATATAAATAATAATTTTGTTAAAAATATATAAAATGCGTTAATATTTTATATTATATTAATAATTTATATATTATTATATTTATATTTTATATACATTATTATATATTTAATGTATATTTAATATTTTATGGATATTATAATATAAAAAAGAATATACTAAAATACAGTATATTTTATAAAATAAAATATATGAATAAATATTAAATGTTTAAATAATACTTTTTAAATGAAAAAATGAATATTATATTATTATATATTATTAAAATTAATTAGCACAGTTTATTATTAATATTTAATTAAAATTAAAATGTATTGTTTCATTTTAATCCAATTAAAATATTTATTTAATTACTATTAAAATCTTAAACTTTGATTAGTTTATTAAATACTAATCCATCACCAATGTTTCATATTATATATATATATATATATATATATATATATATATATATATATATATATTTTTATATTATATTTATATATATATATATATATATATATATATATATATATATATATATGTATGTATAAAATATTAATAATATATAAAATAGTATAAAAATATTTAAAATCTTAATAATAAATAATAATTACAGTATAATATTATATATTTTTATTTAAATTTAAATTTTAATTAAAATTAAATTATTTTTTTATTTTTATAAATTAAAATTCATTACAATTATCATTAATTACAAATGCATCTCAAGTTTTTTTTTTCTTTTTTTTTTGTTTAAACACAAGAACACATCCTTAGAAATGCATGAACAAC
Source organism: Spinibarbus caldwelli (assembly GCA_039654775.1). NCBI lineage: Eukaryota > Metazoa > Chordata > Actinopteri > Cypriniformes > Cyprinidae > Spinibarbus > Spinibarbus caldwelli. The sequence goes on from CM077264.1 coordinate 1,786,493, forward strand.
CAGTCTAGTTATATGAGGCCTCATTAAGACGGACTAATCATCTGCTCATTACATCATCAGCTAGTTAATAATTAATTAGATAAGTATGGCTTTTCATTTATTCTCTTTCCATTACTTGTTTCACTTCTCTTTCAGTTTTTATAATCATTTCTTACTTGTATGTTTGGCACAGTTATTTTTTTAGGATTACTGTTAAACTAATGTAGTTTGATTTGTATATGTTATCTATTTTCATTTTAGTTACAGTTGTAGTAATGTTTGTCATTTTATTGGTTTTTTTTCTATTATGTCTGTATAAGTTATTTATTAAGCTTTAGTTTTATTTAATTTGAGTTATTTTAGTACTTCAACAAACTACATGGAAATGAAATAATATTGAATTTATGGATATGTGTGTGTGTGTGTGTGTGTGTGTGTGTACATACACATAGTTGTTTTTGGTGTTTGGCTTAGTTTTATGTTAGAATCATTATTACACTCTTATACCTTTTGTTCTCTTAATATTTTGAATTGTTTGTAGCTTCATTTTGTTTTCATTTAAATGTTAAGTTTAGAAATTGTCATGCATTTCTCATTTTTATTTAATTAAATTTTTTAATGTGTGTGTATATATAGTATTTATAAAGTTTTAGCTTTTAGTATTGGATCAGTTTTAGTTGTTTTAATACTACAATTGATTGTTTCTGTTGTCCTCATTTGTAAGTCGCTTTGGATAAAAGTGTCTGCTAAATGACTAAAAGTAAAAGTAAAGTAAAAGTAAAGCTAGTTGATTGTGAATCTGTGTAGTTTAGCGCATCTCTAAAGACGCTACAGAAGCCGCACACGTGGGAATCTGTGGCTGGTGCATCATGGGTAGACAGACTACAATCCCTGCGTGTATTGATGACTTTATTGATTTCATGTAAATCATGAATATAAAAAGCTAAATAATTTGCCCAGTTATTCACACTGTGAGCCATAATCAATACTTTTAATCACATATTGGCATAAAACTCCCTCGGGAGCGTTTTGCTCGTCCCGCTCGGCTGATTAGCTTTTAAATTACCTGGAGTGTAAATTACATTTACATTTACATTCCTTTAACTGATGCTTTCTGACCACAGTGACGGATGAACACAGGACGCAGGACAGAGGAGAAGAATATGATCTATCTATCTATCTATCTATCTATCTATCTATCTATCTATCTATCTATCTATCTAAATATTATTAAAATATTACTTAAAATACTTATTACTTAAAATAAAACATTCAAAATAAATATTATTATGGATAAAAACACTATTTGTATTCATTTTAATTATTATTTAATTAAAAACAATACATTTTATTATTATTAAAATATTACAATTTCATTACAACTTTATTAAATATTAATCCACCATCCTGCATTGTTTTCTCACTAACACTTGTGCAATGCATTCTATAGAAATGTGTTAAATATATTAAATTATAGTATAATATAAAATAGATTTATTTTATTCTTAATTACTTAAAATGATCTTTTAATCATTTAATTTATAACTTATATTGTTTTAAAATTATTTTAATTTAAATTATTTAAAATTAAAATTTCATTAAACTTGTATTATATATTAATTTAATGGATTACTATATACAATTAATGATTAAAATATCAATTTATTAAAATAAACATTTTTATTAAATATTTTTAAACTTTAAAAAATATTATTTTAATCATTTTTATTTTTTGAATTTTAATTATATAATTTTAATTGACACTAAAAAGAAATAATGTGAAAGCTATAATTAATAAGCAGATTTTAAATAAGGAGTGTGGTCTAGGTAGGCAGCACACTAGGGTTTGCACCAGAGCACTAGTGTTACAGGAGTCGAGTCACCCAGGTGCTGTAGTGAAGGTGTAAATATACACACCCTGGCTTTAAAGTGAGCATCAATCACTGCTGCTTTCCAGGGAATGAGTTCCTCTCTTCCTCACACAGGACAGGACAGGACCGTCCATCATGGAGGAGACAGTCTGTCAGCAGAATAATAGAGCGGCGATTAAAGTTACACTCGTGTCAGTCGGCGGCGTGTGTGTTTTCACGCTTTAATACGGCCCTCTCTTTCACCCGCTGAAATCAACAGCATAATGTATGAATTAAGGGTCAAGGGTGATCCGGAAACATGACTTCCCTGCAGCTTGATTCCAAACACACTTAGGCTTTGACATTGATGCAGTATCGTCTGGAAGCTGAACTGAATTTGCTTCATCAAGACGTTCAGTGAAGAAAATCAGTCTGGATCTGAAACAGAAACATCAAAATCACACAAAAGATATAGTTGTAGATGTAGATAATTATTTTTTAAAAATTACATAATATTAATAATATTATACTATATCAAAAAAAAAAATATATATATATATATATATTATATTACATTTAAAAACACATTTATTTTTAAAACACATTTATTTTTTTTCATGTGTATTTAAATACACATTTAAATATATGTAAAAAAAATATACTATTTTTTTTATTTCATATATATATATACATACATACATACATACATACATACAGTGGTGTGAAAAAGTTTTTTGCCCCCTTCCTGTTTTTTTTTTTTTTTTTTGATATTTGTCACAATTGAATGATTCAGATCATCAAATGAATTTTAATATTACACAAAGATAACCCGAGTACATACAGTTTTGAAATGATGATTTCATTTATTAAGGGGAAACAGCTATACAAACCTGCCTGGCCCTACGTGAAAAAGTAATTGCCCCCTAAATCTAATAACTGGTTGTGCCACCCTTTGCAGCAACAACTGCAATCAAGTGTTTGCGATAACTGGCAATGAGTCTTTCACATCGCTGTGGAGGAATTTTGGCCCACTCTTCTTTGCAGAATTGTTTTAATTCAGGCACATTGGAGGGTTTTCGAGCATGAATGGACTGTTTAAGGTCATGTCACTGCATCTCAATCAGATTTAAGTCCGGACTTTGACTTGGCCACTCCAAAAGCTTCATTTTGTTTTTCTTGAGCCATTCAGAGGTGGACTTGTTTTGGATCATTGTCCTGCTGCAGAACCCAAGTGCGCTTGAGCTTGAGGTCACAAACTGACGGCCGGACATTCTCCTTCAGGATTTTCTGATAGAGTGCAGAATTCATGGTTCCATTAATTATGGCAAGTCGTCCAGGTCCTGAAGCTGCAAAGCAGCCCCAGATCATCACACTACCAGCACCATGTTTGACTGTTGATATGATGTTCTTTTTATAAAATGCTGTGTTTGTTTTACGCCAGATGTAACGGGACACACACACCTTCCAAAAAGTTCAACTTTTGTCTCATCAGTCCACAGAATATTTGCCCAAAAGTCTTGGGGATAATCAAGATGTTTTTGGCAAATGTGAGACAAGCCTTTGTGTTCTTTTTGGTCAGCAATGGCTTTTGCCTTGGAACTCTCCCATGGATGCCGTTTTTGCCCAGTCTATTTCTTATTGTTGAATCATGAACACTGACCTTAATTGAGGCAAGTGAGGCCTGCAGTTCTTTAGATGTTGTTCTGGGTTCTTTTATGACCTCCTGGATGAGTCGTCGTTGAGCTCTTGGAGTAATTTTGGTAGGCCGGACACTCCTGGGAAGGTTCACCACTGTTCAGAATTTTCTCCATTTGTGGATTATGACTCTGACCGTGGTTCCCAAAGTCCCAAAGCCTTAGAAATGGGTTTATAACCCTTTCCAGACTGATACATGTCAACTATTTTGTTTCTCATCTGTTCTTGAATTCTTTAGATCTTTCTTCATGATGTGTTGCTCTTTAAGCATGCTTCAGTTTGTCAGACGGGTTCTATTTAAGTGATTTCTTTATTCAACAGGTCTGGCAGTAATCAGTCCTGGGTGTGGCTAGTGAAGTTTAACTCAGCTTTCTAAAATAATATGGTTAATCACAGTTTTTTTCATGGTTTAACAGGAGGGGGCAATTAATTTTTCACGTAGGGCCAGGTAGGTTTGGACAGCTTTTTTCCCTTAATAAATGAAATCATCATTTAAAAACTGCATTTTGTATTTTCTTGCATTATTTTTGTGTAATATTAAAATTTGTTTGATGATCTGAATCTTTTTAAGTATGACAAATATGCAAAAAATGTAAAAAAATACATAAATAAATAAATAAAAAAAATAAAAACCTTTTCACGGCACTGTATATATATATATATACACACACACACACACACACACTATATATATATATATATATATATATATAAAATGCAATATATAAGTTGCATATTTTATTATATCTGCATTTATTATATCTCCATATCTTTCTTTTTTACATTTTTGTTTATTGTGAAAGTACTCAGTTTAAATAGTAAACTTTATTGTCTGCATATATTCACTTAATTTATATTCATTTATTATTAAACAAGTAAATTTTATTGCATTTGAAATGTTTAACCTTTTTTTTTCAGATTTATGATTTAACGCAAAGTTTCTTTCTTTTCTCTCTCCCTCATTAGACTCCTCTTCGTTCCCGTGATGAAACACCTTTGGGTTTTGTATGTGTGTGAGTCTGCACGTCTGCGTCTCGACTCGTTTCTCATGCTTGTCTTCTCACATCCTCATCTGTCTCCCTCTGATAAGACATTTGGTGTTTGTCTTCTCCTGCTATGAGGACATTTGTCCAGTGTTGTGTCTTCACTCAGAGGGACACAAACACAAACATCAGATGTCCACACTGAAAACAAACACTTCAGAGTCCAGCAGTTTCACTACAGCGACTGCGTTTCTTCTGTGGAATGCAAATGAAGATATTTCGAGAAATGAAACAAACTCTGTCCAGTAAATCTCTCCATTCATTCTATGCTGTTGTGATTCATAATTCAAGTGTTTTCTCAAGCAGAAATGGAGCAGAAACCGCTAGATTCGCTGAAATGTGGCGATACATAAAGATGATGATAAATTTACACAGGGAGAAGCGAGCAAATAGAGTTAATTGAAATGTGTGTTAGCTCAGTGCTACAGGTTAGATGACTCAACAGATACGTCACACACACATGACGGGGTTTGATTGCTGTTAAACACGCTACTGCTCTGAATTACACAAAAACAAACACACGAGACAATACAGGTGATCTTCTGATATTCGCTTTAATCCAGAGTGATTTACAGTAGAGAAATATAAGCATAATTATCTAAAAGATCTCCAAAAACAAATGCAACTTTCATTTCTAACCTAGGAAATATTAGATGAACAACCTAAACTTATAAACATGAACAAAAATTAGAACTCTTGCCTTGGCGACTAACTGAAATAAGTTGATGTACTAAAATTACTAAAACTAGGCAACATCCTGGACAAAACTCTGGGAACCACATAGCAACGTCCTAGCAACCAATCAGAACACCCTAAAAAATACTTCCACAGCACTCTAGAAACTGCACAGCAACGCCCTAGAATCCAATCAGAACACCCTAGAAACTCCTTGGCAACATCCTGGCAAAGACTCTGGGAACCGCAATAGCAATGTCCTAGCAAACAATCAGAAAACCTTAGAAAATGCATTGCAACATCCCAGAACAACCTAGAAACTCCTTAGCAACATCCTGGCAACAACTCAGAACACCCTAACAAACTCCCAGAACAGTCTAGGAAATGCATAGCAACACCCTAGCAACCAATAAGAACACCATAGAAAATGCTTAGCAACATCATGGAAACATTTAAAAAAAAATAATAGCAATGGCCCCGAACATTCAAAGAACTGCATAGCAACGCCCTAGCAACCAATCAGAACACCCTAGAAACTCCATAGCAACATCCTGGTTACAACTCAGAAAACCCTAACTCCCAGAACACTCAAAGAACCCCATAGCAACACCCAAGCAATCACCCAGAAACACTCAAGAAAAAAAATCCAGACATCTTATTAAAATTACTAAACCTTAAAGCACAACAATTACAAAAATGACAAAAACACAAAACCAAATCACAAAAATATGAACTAAAATGAAAAATATACAAATAAAAGCTAATGTGAAGAATCCTGTGTCTTTGACGTGTGGCTGCTAGCGACGCTTACAACATTAAAAAAAAAAGAAAGTATTTTCACGGATTCTGCATGCTATTCACAAAACAGAAATAACTTTATTCATAAGCAGTAAAATTGCATTTAACCTTTACAGTAGATGATCTAAAACGACATGAATAAAATATGATTTTCGCGATTGCTGATTTTACCCTACTCATTTTATTCTAAGCTGTTTAAGAAAAAAAAAACATGTATTTTGAGGTGCAGCTCATCATATTAAGTGTTTCACTAGTTGCTTGTGAGTTAAGTAGCTTATGATGATTTTAAAAAGTAGTGATGGGTGAAACGGAGCTTTTCAAAACTCATAATCAGTTAAACCATTAAATCGAAAAATGATTCACTGTTTCGAAGCACTCGAATCGGATCATGTATCGTGAATCACTTGATTTAGATCGGGACTTCAAGTCGCGTATCATGAATCACTTCATTTAGATATAAAATTTTGAGTGGGTTTGCAAATCACTTGATTTAGATCGGAACTTCACATAACATTTGATTCAGATCGAGACTTCAAATCACGTAATGAATCACTTGATTTAGATCGGAACTTCACATATCATTTGATTCAGATCGGGACTTCAAGTCGTGTATCATGAATCACTTCATTTAGATACAAAATTTTGAGTGGGTTTGCAAATCACTTGATTTAGATCGGAACTTCTGAGCGGATTCGCGAGTCATTTTGCTAATTGAATCGATCTGAAATGATGGTTCGCAAATTTTTCAGATCAGGATTACGGAGCGAGAATCGCAAACTGTTTGGATCAGGTTCGCAAATCATTTGATTCATATCAGAACTTCAGAGCTCGGATTGCAGATTTTTTTTTTCTGATTTCTTTTTTGTTTTATTATTATTAAACAGTGCAAAACATCAAACCATTAAGGCAGTACAGTTATAAAAACAAACACCTAAAAAAGAAGGAAAGTAAGAATACATAAATACAATTTTTTGAATAACCACAGTTTTACTACAAATACCATGGTTAAACTATGGTTAGTGTAGTAAAACCATGGTTAATTTGTGGTTACCATGGTTTAACTATAGTAACCATGTTTTTTTCACCTTAAGAGGACACGTAGAGTGAATATAGAGATGAGCTTTTTGTGAAATTTGGAGTAACTCATTAATCTGTTGTTTGACTTCATATTTAAGGAGAGAACTAGAGTTTCCAAAGTCGGACATCGCTTGTTATGATTTTCAAGGGTGTAGAATAATGTTAATATTTTACACAATAACACAGCTTGTGTTTCAAGGGAAAAGCCCAACCTCACATGAAAATAACTAATATTATTTATAATAAAACTTTAATTTTCACTATAATAATTAGTCTACTGCAATGTCTTCAGGCCCAATTATAGTCTATATTTTGGAATTATGAACTGAAGCGAGATCAGTTAAAGTCCTGCATGGATTCAGTCTTCCACATGTGGGCTATAGTTTGGGAAAAGCCCATTTAGTAAATGAGTTTATGATGAACTAATGATTTTCTCATCAGAAATTATATCCTCCAAACATTCAAACAAATATTAAAGCATAATCTCATTTTTTTTTTACCCATAAAAAAAATGTTGCTTAAATTTTGTTCCAAATTCCAACCATTTCTCATTATTTCTAAGTAGCAAATCAAATGACGAGGTACAGAGATCTTAAGGCAGTTCATAGGTCATCACATTCATCTCCAAAATCCATAATAAAAATCAAACTTTTTTTTTTATTTGTCCGTTTTGAAGTTTGACAGAAATCATCTACAGTATGGAAAAGAGGTGCATGAAGATGCTTCAAAAGGTGTTGAATGTTTCACAGGACAAAAAAAAACAGCACACAGGCTGGGAATGACAAAATAAGCAATGACGGAATCCACAGCGGATGGAAACTCTGAAATCTGTCGGCAGATCTTGATATGATTCACAGCTCTGCGTGCAGCGGATATATTATCTGTCCTGTCAGAGCGAGAATGGAGGTACCAGCGCTTTGTTGTGGAATGAAACACCTCTATCCCTCCGTCAGTCTCACATTACTCACAGACGCTCAACAAGAGCTGCATTCAGAGAACAAACGTGTGCCGACCGCTGCAACATCAAATCATAAACACAATCAGATCGGATCTGTCCTGTCGGCCCATATTTGTCTAGTTTACGTGATTCCTCACAGATCATCAGTGACTAACACTCATGAAAATGCATGACATCAGTTGAAGCATCAGGAAGTCATCTTGAAGTTTTGGTTCTCCTTGGATACAGGGTTTTGATTGACAGCTACTCCCTCCTTGCCATCTGACCTACATCTGAAGATGGAAAAATGTCTGTTCCTCATTTTAGACGTTACCTTTTTTTTAGAAGTGCTAAAGCAGGAGCTCGGTGTAAAAGGTTTGAGACGTGCCCATGAGAATAAAATGTGCTATGAATGTCCAAAAACTGTCTAAACAGCCACCCAGAACACCTAACAGCTACATAACATAAAACTATAGGAACTGCACAGCAAATACCTTAGCAACCGATCAAAACACCATAGAAACTCCTTAAAAAACATCCTGACAACATTTTTAGAGCACTTGAACTCTTAACTCTTCATTTCATTTGTCGCCTGTGGTTTGTGACTTGTAAACGTTAGGGTTCAAAGCCACGTGAACCCTGGGACCAGCAAGGTCAAAGGTCACGCTCCATGGGCAGCAGAAATCAGAGACGTTTAACAGCTCAATCAGACAGTTTGACTCCATGCTTTACCTCAAGTCAGATTACAAATTTCTTTTCATGGTACTCCAACATACTTAGACATACATGTGTGTGTGTGTGTGTGTGTGTGTATACCTTTTTTGTAGTTTTTTGGTGACAGATAAATAATAACAATAATAATAATAATAATAATAATAATAATAATAATACACCAAACACAAAAATATTACATTTAAAAAACAGTTTCAAGTAATCTCTTAAAATAGTCCAGTGTAGGTGCATTTTTATTCCAATATTTATTAATTAAAATTGTAATGGAGACTTTTTTTTTTTTTTTTTAATCGTGCATTAGATGAGAAGACACAGTTTGAGGAATAATTTAAATCTGGAGCAGTTATGCAGTTTAATTGTGTTTCTTTCTTTAGCAATCACACTAACTCTTCCACATGTGTGAGTGTTTTTCAGCGGCTGCAGATCTGTGATGAATGCTGTGCATAAACCTGTCACTAAAAGAGTCATTTTCATTGAAAGAGCGACAACCAAAACACTATGATCTCAGTTTGATTCCGTGATGCACGTGTTAACCCCGGGGTACAGTGAACATCACATTTGCCCTTCATGACTGCAGTAATTACCCAGCCACCCCTGGGGCGCCTCGCATCTTCAACCCACCTTCAGAATGACACTCAAAAAACTAAATTATCTACACACTTTTCAGAAACAAATCCTCTCAGTGTTAAAGCTTGAACATTTTCTCTGAAATGAACACAAACACATTTTACGTCACAAAGCATCGTTCCGAACATGCTGTGCCTGTTGAAGAACACTGAATCTTGACATTTTAAAGCCTAAATGTGAAGTGTTCATACTCCACTTTACAAAGTTCAAATAAAAATCCCTTATAGACATAATAGATATTCAAGAAGGTGATTCACACAGATTTATGCCAATAAGAAACTGCCTAGCAACCACTCAGAACACCTTAGCAACTTCCTAGCAACATGGATAAACACCACTTAAATGTTCTTTAGAAAACGTAAAAACTGAGTTTGATTTAATAAAATATTATTCTTAATGGACAACCATTATCTGAACTGATGATTGACAGCCTAATTAAACACTTAGAGAAGACTGAAAATAAAACACATTTGCCTCCTCATGTGCAGGGTTATTATCGTTAACTGAAAAAAAAAAAAAAAAAAAAAATACAAAAGGCTTATTTATTTTATTCCAGTTTGTTGCCAAAGCACTTTTTTTTTCAAAGCATTATTTTTAGAAACGAAACTAAAAACTAAAACTTTACAAAAACAAGAAGACATTTAATATATATATATACAGTCATGGCCAAAAATATTGGCACCCTTGGTAAATATGAACAAAGAAGGCTGTGAAAATTAATCTGCATTGTTAATCCTTTTGATCTTTTATTTAAAAAATTCACAAAACTCTAACCTTTCATTGGATAATAAGAATTTAAAATGGGGGGAAATATCATTATGAAATAAATGTTTTTCTCTAATACACATTGGCCACAATTAACGGAACCCTTTTATTCAATATTTTTTGAAACCTCCATTTGCCAGTTTAACAGCTCTGAGTTTTCTCCTATAATGCCTGATGAGGTTAGAGAACACCTGACAAGAGATCAGAGACCATTCCTTCATCCAGAATCACTCCAGACCCTTTAGATTCTCAGCTCCATGTTGGTGCTTCTTCTCTTCAGTTCACTTCACTCATTTTCTACAGGGTTCAGGTCAGAGGACTGGAATGGCCAGCAGAAGCTTGGTTTTGTGCTCAGTGACCCATTTTTGTGTTGTTTTTGAGGTTTGTGTTTGGATTATTGTCCGGTTGGAAGATCCAAATATGGCTCATTATAAGATTTCTAACAGAATCAGTCACTTATTTATTTTTTATCTGTTGGTATTTGATAGAATCCATGATGCCATGTGTCTAAACAAGATGTCCAGGACCTCCAGCAGAAATATAGGCCCACAACATCAAAAATACAGCAGTATATTTCATTGTACTCATGGGGTACTGTTTATCCCTGTGTTCACCAAACCCATCTTGAGTGTTTGCTGCTAAAAAGCTCATTTTTTAGTTTCATCTGACCATAGAAGCCAGTCCCATTTGAAGTTCCAGTCGTGTCTGATAGCTGAATATGCTGGAGTTTGTTTTTGGATGAGCGAGGAAAATTTTTCTTGAAAGCCTCCCAAACAACATGTGGTGATGTAGGTGCTGTTTGACTATTTTTTTTTAAGGTTTTCTGACCCCGAGACTCAACTATTTTCTGCAGTTCTCCAGCTGTGGTCCTCGGAGAGTCTTTATCCACTCAAACTCTCCTCCTCACCGTGCATTAGGACGATACAGACACACGTCCTCTTCCAGACAGTTTCCTAACATTTAATGTTGATTGGAAATTCTTAGTTATTGCCCTGATGGTGGAAATGGGGATTTTCACTGCTCTAGCTCTTTTCTTAAAGCCACTTCACTAATTTGTGAAGCTCAATTATCTTTTGCTGCACATCAGAAATATATTCTTTGGTTTTTCTCATTGTGATGGATGATTAAGGGAATTTGGGCTTTGTTTTCCCTCCTATTTATATTTCTGTGAAACAGAAAGCCATGGCTGGATAATTTCATGTTCATAATCACCCTGGAGTGCTCAAAATTGTGAATATGAATGGGAATATACTTCAGAGATATTTTACTCATAAGAATTTCTAGGGGTACCAATAATTGTGTCCAATGTGTATTAGAGAAAAACATTTATTTCATAATGATATTTCCCCCCATTTTAAATTCTTATTATCCAATGAAAGGTTAGATTTGTGTGATTTTTTAAATAAAAGATCAAAAGGATTAACAATGCAGATTAATTTTCACAGCCTTCTTTGATCATATTTACCAAGGGTGCCAATAATTCTGACCACTACTGTATATAGTAGACAACAATATAGTGGTCAACATTTGAAGTGGATCAAAAAAGTTCATTAAAGTTGTCCTAAGACAAGAACGGGGATTGTTTTGGTTTTAGGACAACTTTGTTGACTACTGTATATATATATATATATATATATATATATACACACACAAAACACACACGCACGCACGCACACACACACACGCTTATTTGAAACTTATTTTATGTACATTTTATCCAACTTCACTTACCTTTTAGATTTTAGATTTAATACTAAAATGACTAAAACTTAATAAAAACTAAAAATAAGATAAAAAAATAAGTAAAATGAAACTGAAAATGGAAAACATAAAAAGTAAAATCTATATTAACAAAAACTATAATAGTATATCAATGATACTAAATTAACATGGTAAATACTTAAATACTTAAAATCTTAATTTCTGTCATTACAGGTCAAAGGTTTAATGCTCATAGTCGTAATGAAGCTCTATATCAAATTGAAGGAAATACATAAGTTGGGAAGACAAACAACAACAACAACATTACTATCAAATACTTTAGATACACCCACCTCTAACTCACATTTTGTAAAAACATGTTTACTCTTCCAGTCTAAGCAAGTGGTTCTTGACCAGAATAAGCCAAAATTTACGAGACTTTATGTTGGCAGTCAAAAATCGAGACTAGATTGAAGTAGTCAGAGAATGAGCTGCTGTTGTTTCTCTCACTGTTCCGCTGTCTTTACCGATCAAACAATAAAACTCACAAAACACACTTTACTCGGAGCACAGAGTGTGTTCAATACATTTCACACTCACTGCTCACTCATTGACACACAACTAACAAACTTAGTAGTAAACAGTCCCAGATGAACATGCTAATGCTCTTTCATACCTCATTTGAGTTCTCAGTTATATTTCATTACAGTATCAACTTTGTCTCAGACTTTTCTCCTAAATCTCTTATGGAGAAATAAACACAGGCCCAAATGAGTCACTAGTCATCATTCAATAAGAGTGTAGAGCTATAAAACGAATGTGAATCAGCTCAGGTCATCTGATGAGAAATATATGAGTTCATATTGAGATCTCAGAGTGGTTTCTGAGAAGCTGAAACTCTCAGTCTACATTTAACCCTCTGGTGTTGTTTACATGGCTTTTTTAAAAATTTCATCTTTTTTTTTTTTTTTTTTTTTTTTTTTGTGCGTTCACATTGCAAGTTCCAAAACCTTTACCAAGTGTCATTCTGATGGAGTAAAATATGTTTAAAAACTAAAACGTAAAATTTTTCCGGTCAAAAATGACCAATCAGCACCAGACGGTTAATGTCGCTGCAGAGTCATTCGAGACATTAATGAGATCTCACCGGTACAGTGTGTTCCGTGTTCACTGCTCTGCGGTCTGTATATTTTCCTCATTCAGTGTTGACAGAGAGCATTCTGGGAAGGCTTTAATGGCCACATGCCTTGATGGATGTGTGTTTCGACGGCCCTGCATCTCCTGGAAGAATGACTCCATACATCATGGTAATTGAGTCCATCAAGACTCTGACTGGTGACGATTGAACGCTAAAAGCCTTGCAAATGAGTTGCTTCTGGGAAACACAGACACTGTTTAGTTACTGCTGAGGATCAATTAGTGGCCGCCAATGAAAAATAATCAGACACAACTGGGTCTTAACCAGCACAAAAACTCACTCATACTTAGTATACAGGTAGTTGTACTAAACAGCATATAATTATCATGCATAGGATTTTTCTTAAGTTTGGATATGACTGTAAAATGCAACAGTTGGATTTATCTTTCTGGTCTTCGAGGTCTCAGTTTCTCTGTTAAAGTATAATTAACAACTGTCCTCTGTACCAGGTCTATATGAAGTCACTGTTATATCCAGGTCATGAATGTGGGCGACTGTAGCATGTTGAATGAGAAACCACAAACCTCATAGCAACACCCTAGCAACCAGTCAAAACACCTTTGAAACTACATAGCAACACCCTAGCAACCAGTCAAAACATCTTTGAAACCACATAACAACACCCTAGCAACCAGTCAAAACATATTTGAAACCATTTAGCAACATCCCAGTGACCAGTCAAAACACCACAGCAACCAGTTAAAACTTCTTTGCAACCACATAGTAACACCCTAACAACCAGTCAAAACTCAAGTCAAGTCAAGTCAAGTTGAGCTTTACTGTCATTCCACTACATGCGGGGGCATACAGTGGAACGAAATGTCGTGCCTCACAGGATCACGGTGCTACATAAATACAGGCATACAACAATGAAGTAAAACAATATAAAACAATATAAACCTATACACAATATAAGCCTTTGCAACCACATAGCAACACCCTAGCAACCAGTCAAAACACCTTTGCAACCACATAGTAAGACCGTGAGAATGAGTCAAAACATCTTTGAAACCACCAGAACCTCCTAGTGACCGGTCAAAACACCATAGCAACCACAGAGCAAAAACCTAGCAACCAGTCAAAACATCTTTGAAACCATATAGCAACACCCTAAGAATCAGTCAAAACACCTGTGCAGCCACATAGCAACACCCTAAGAATCAGTCAAAACACCTGTGCAGCCACATAGCAACACCCTAAACACCAGTCAAAACACATTAGCAACCACATAGCAACATCCTAGCAACCACCAAAACACATTAGCAACCATATAGCAACACCCTAGGAAACAGTCAATACATCTTTGGAACCACATAGCAAACCCCAATAAACAGTCAAAGCACATTTGCAGCCACATAGCAACACCCTAGCAACCACCAAAACACCCTAGCAACCAATCAAAATATTGCTGCAACCTCCAGAACACCCTAGCAACCACATAGCAACAATCTAACAACCAGTCAAAACACATTAGCAAACACATAGCAACACCCTAGCAACCCCCAAAACACATTAGCAACAATTCAATTCAAGTTTATTTGTATAGCGCTTTTCACGATACAAATCGTTGCAAAGCAGCTATACAAAAAAATAAATATATAAATAAAAAAATATATAATTTAGTTTCTACAATATATTTAGTAGTAGCTTATTAGTGGTGACTATGTCAGTAAATGTACATATGGCAGAAATGTACGGAAAAATCAATTAAAGAAGTAATCAAAGACAATGAACACTATTAACAGCAATTATTATATGCTGCAATCAAAACTTATAGCAAGATTTGGTAGTTCTGTTTGTTGTTTCAGGGTTGATATCATCTGAGGTCCTCTGAGGGGTTGACATCATCTCTTCTCAGGTGTTCTGGATCCAGACTGAAGCTTGTGTGTTACCACGGGATGTTAATCCTGTGGCAGAAACAGAGAAACAAATAGAGACATAATTAGCATAGCTGCTGTTCCAACCAAGAAAAATGGATTTGTTTAACCCAAGCTAAAGAATATTAATGTGCATTTGATCAGATATAACTGCAGTACAAGATTAAGAGATGCATTATGTGAATGCTTGGCCAAAGAGATGTGTCTTTAATCTAGATTTAAACAGAGAGAGTGTGTCTGAACCCCGAATGTTATCAGGAAGGCTATTCCAGAGTTTGGGAGCCAAATGTGAAAAGGCTCTACCTCCTTTAGTTGACTTTGTTATCCTAGGTACTACCAAAAGTCCAGAGTTTTGTGACCTTAGGGAGCGTGATGGATTGTAGCGTGGTAGAAGACTAGTTAAGTACACAGGAGCTAAACCATTAAGGGCCTTATGGGTAAGTAATAATATTTTGTAACTGATGCGGAATTTAATAGGTAGCCAGTGGAGAGACTGTAAAATTGGGGTAATATGATCATATTTTCTTGATCTGGTAAGGACTCTAGCCGCTGCATTTTGGACTACCTGTAGCTTGTTTATTGAAGATGCAGGACAACCAGCTAGCAGTGCATTACAATAGTCCAGTCTAGAGGTCATGAATGCATGAACTAGCTTTTCTGCATCAGAAACAGGTAACATGTTTCGTAGCTTGGCAATGTTTCTAAGATGAAAGAATGCTGTTTTTGTAACATGGGAAAGATGATTTTCAAAAGACAAGTTGCTGTCTAATATAACACCCAGATTTTTGACTGTAGAGGAAGTAACAGTACATCCGTCTAGTTGCAAATTGTAATCCAAGAGATTCTGTGTACTGTTTTTTGGTCCAATAAGTAATATCTCTGTCTTAGTAGTGGTTTCTTAATAAGAGGCTTAATAACCGCCAGCTTGAATGGTTTTGTAACGTGACCTAAACATAACGATGAGTTAATAATATTGAGAAGCGGTTCTTCTGCTACAGGTAACAACTCTTTCAGTAATTTAGTGGGCACGTGATCTAATAAACATATTGTTGGTTTAGATGCAGTGATAAGTTTATTTAGCTCATCCTGTCCTATAGTTGTAAAGCACTGTACAATATAGCAACTCCCTAGCAACCAGTGAATACATCTTTGCAACCACATAGCAAACTCTAAAAAAGTAATCAAAGCACATTTGCAGCCACATAGCAACCACCAGAACACCCTAGCAACCAATCAAAATATTGCTGCAACCACCAGAACATCCTAGCAACCACAAAGCAACACCCTAACAACCAGTCAAAACACCTTTGCAGCCACCAGCACCAAAAACTCACTCATACTCAGTATACGGGTCGTCGTGCTTATCTTTAGCGTATGATTAACATGCATTTTTTCAACAAACTAAAGTTTGAATCTGAATGTAAAATGTAACAGTATATGAGCTTTATCTTTCTGGTCTTCCCAGACTCAGTTTCTCTATTAAAATATGAATATTCACCCTCTGCTGGACAATAATATCCTGACTGTGTTCAGTGTGGGTCTGTATGAAGTCAGCGTCATGTCCGTGTCAGCGGTAGTGAACGTGCGCTGAATGAATGCTCTGTTCACCAGACTTCCCTCTGAATAAACGTTTACACAAGTCCACGTGAGGATTTATGAAGGCCTGTTTTTTATTTATTTTTTTTAAGGAAGGAAAGAAAAGAAACACGACACCTCTTCCAGACTGATTAACCTTAAAACTGCAGGTTAACAGCTTTATGAGCAATCAAATGTATATTTGAGCGTGGGGAGAGAACTGGAAATGGACACATAGGGCGAGATTATTGCCTCGGTTTGTCATGTCTTACAGCATACAGGAGTCTAGACACTTATTATAACTCTAGTGTGCATCATAAAATAAGCACTGTGTGTTATTGAGTCACTTTCCTCTCACTTTCCTGCTCAGATACGGATGTTAAACATGGTTGGGTTGAAAAATCACAAAATGAAACTTCTTTAATATCTCAGATTTTTCTCATAGACAGCAATGAGACTGAATGGAGAAACAGAGTCTCTAGATGTTTTTATTTCTCTCTCTCTCTCTCTCACACACACACACACACACACACACACTCTCTCTCTCTCTCTCTCTCTCTCTCTCTATGTAAATACAGCAGCGGATAAGCAGTCAAATGTGTTGGTCTGTGTTCTGCTCTCTGGCCTTATAAGGACTCGGGGTGATGTGGAGTCGTGGAGATCTGATCTACAAACAGCAAATGGAAAACAGTCACTAATCCTGAACTAACCAGGAGAACAGAGACCTGACCTTCAGTCAACAGACTTCAGAACCAGCCCTGCTGAACTAGCAC
This sequence comes from Spinibarbus caldwelli, assembly GCA_039654775.1. Taxonomy (NCBI): domain Eukaryota; kingdom Metazoa; phylum Chordata; class Actinopteri; order Cypriniformes; family Cyprinidae; genus Spinibarbus; species Spinibarbus caldwelli. The sequence goes on from CM077264.1 coordinate 1,803,795, forward strand.
CAAATAATAAAACGTGCAACCTGTGCAACCAGTCACCTGGTCAAAACACCTTTCCAACCATCAGAACACCATAGCAACCACATAGCAACACCCTAGCAACCAGTCAAAACACCCAAGCTACCAAACAGCAACACCCTAGCAACCACATAGCAACGCCCTAGCAACCAGTCAAAACAGATTTATAATAACTATAATGCTCTTGCCACCAGTCAACACACATTTGCAACTACCAGACCACCCTAGCAACCACATAACAACACCACAGCAATCAGTTAAACACCTCTGCAACCACCAGAACACTCTAGAAACCACATAGCAACACATTTACATTTAGCAGACACTTTTATCCAAAGCGACTTACATTGCATTCAAGTCACAGTTTTTTTTACATTTTATCAGCTCTTGCTTTCCCTGGGAATCAAACCCATGATCTTGGCGTTGCTAGCACCATGCTCTATTATTTGAGCTACAGGAAAGCTGCTGATAAACACCTTTGCAACACCCTAGCAATCACATAGCAACACCCTAGCAACAACATATCAACGGCCTAGCAACCAGTCAAACGCCTTTGCAATCACATAGCAATACTTGCAAACACATAGCAACGCCCTAGCAACCACATAGCAACACCCTAGCAACCAGTCAAAACAGATTTATAACCACCATAATGCTCTTGCAACCAGTCAACACACATTTGCTACTACCAGAACACCCAAGCAACTACACAGCAACACCCTAGCAACCACATAACACTATAGCAATCAGATAAACACCTTTGCAACCACCAGAACACTCTAGCAACCTCATAGCAACACCCTAGCAACCAGAAACCACCTGCCAATGGCCTAGCATACAATTAGAACTCCTTAGCAACCACATAGACATACCCTGGCAACTGAAATACTATAACTAAATAAGTGGCTTTTTTGGTATTTTGTCCATATTTGTAAATAATCATAATTGCTATTGTAGATGATGATAAATAATCTTATTTACAGAATCCAGTCACTTGAAACTTAATTTGAGTGAAGCTGTGGTCCGGCTCCAGTTATACAGAAGATCAAAAGAGAAAACACTGTATGATTCTTTCCCACACGATGAAAGGATGGAATCTGTCTGTCCTGCAAACTGTTGACGACACGTCTTACTTCCAGCTCAGAGAGGACTGAATCAGCCGAGTCTGAAACACTGGAGCAGAGGAAGACAGACAGGTGCTTCTCCATCCCCAAAACACACTCACGTTACATCAGGACCTTTCCTGTCTTCATTAAAACACTCAGTCAATCAGAAAGCTCAATGCACAGCTGCATTGTAATTCTGCACCAATGATATTTTACAGTGGGCAGGGCTAATAGCATGACACAGCAGCAATATAAACTCATATTAACACTGAGGAGTTCATTATTCGTTCACTTTAGTGCTGACTGGTTAGTTCTCAGTGTGGATGTTTCGATGCTGTAAACATCTACACTGTCAAATATCAAAGAGATAAAGTGCAAACCTGGAGCTTCACATCTCGTCCTTGACTTCACATCAGCCGCTGTCATTCTTCATGGCAGATTTCATCTCCACTTAATGAGCCTCAACTCAACAATACACATAATTTATGTTCTTGTTTAGACATATTTTGCTCACCACAGCAAAACTCGCAGCGAAGTGACAGAGAATGAGCCACAGATGTGCTGAATCTTCACAATATCTCCACATATCTGCACCGTAGAGACAATAGATATTGAGATATTTATACATACATATACATAGAAACAGATATATACGTAGATAGATGAAAAGTAACAGTAAAGACATTTATAACGTTTCAAAAGTTTCAAATTAATGCTGTTCTTTTGAACTTTCTATTCATCTGTGAATCCTGAAAAATAAATTGAGTTTATCAGTTTCCATAAAAATATTGTGCAGCACAACTGTTTTCAACATTGATAATAATCAGAAATGTTTCTTGAGCAGCAAATCAGCATATTAGAATGATTTCTGAAGGATCATGTGACACTGAAGACTGGAGTAATGATGCTGAAAATACAGCTTTGATCACAGAAATAAATTACAGTTTAACAGATATTCACATAGAAAACAGCTATTTTAAATTTTAATGATTTTTACTGTATTTTTGATCAAATAAATGCAGCCTTGGCGAGCAGATGATTATTTATAATATTAAATGTTTTTAATTTATAAATATTATATCATTTTTTTTATATTTCTATAATATTTATATAGTATTACAACAATATTTTTAAAATCATTTTTTTAAAATATTTTTTCCATTTTTATTTTAACTGGTTTTAATATTTTATTTATTGTTTTTAACTAAGTTTTAGTAATTTTGTTGTTTGTTATTTTAGTGTTGTTTGCTATTTTTATATGTCTATATATTTTTAAAATACAAATATATATAAAAAAGCAAAAACTATGTAACTGTCTATATACTTTTTTTAAAATAATTATTATTTTGGTTTTAGGTTTGGTTATTTTAGTGCAACAAGTTCAACTAAATTAAAATGAGGAACTAGCTGAAAAAATTATTTTGTTCTATTTCTATTTGTGTGTTTTTAGTATTAGTTAAAGATAACGCCCCTGTCCTGTGTGAGATCTCATCTGCGTATGATGAAGCGCAGCAGGTCCCGCTGTGTTCGGTGTCCCGGAGCAGCTTCACGACAGCTGGCCCTCGAAGCGCTGAGTCCGGAGCCGGATCCCTCAGGTCTGCTCTCAGCGTGAGGGTCTTTCTGCTGCTTTAAAGCCCCTTAATCCCCATCAGATTAACCCACGGGGGAAACGGCCCGATGCTCTCTATTTACATGACATACGGCCTCCTAAAACCAAAAAACGCCTCATTAAGAGCTGCTGATTCCTGCCTGAAGGCAAACACTCAGATCTTTGGAGGAACCATCTTTTCATAACATGTTTATGGCAGCCCTGTTGACCTCCAAACTGGCTTTAAATAGAAATATTTAACTAGCTGTTTACCAAGAACCAAAAAAAAACTTTTTTAATGTCAGCTAAACTCAAATCAATTAATAAATATACTTATACGTGACTTCCTGTTTGTTGCTGCTGCGTGTTTTGAGTTTGAGCTCCGTCAAGTTAATTCTTTATCGACTATTTTCTAATCCTGAAATCTATTTTACACACCATCATTTTCGTTTCTATAACGTGTGAATATATCCCCTATCGTATTCTACAACAAAAACAATCAAAGCGCCTTGTTATCACTAGTTTTATTTTGATTTCCAGAGTCCGCTATTAGCTTATAGCCCGTTAGCATCGCCAGCGTGGTTGCATTAGCGGCAACCAAGGAAGGTTGCCGCTAATCTCGCTTCCATTGCTAATACTCTATTCACATACATTACCATCGTTTTACTCACTGCTACTTGCTTAAATGGCGGATGTGTGTCTACCTTTGAGTGCAGGCGAGGACACGTTCGAGCTGCATTCGGTGCAGCTGGAGCTGGAGGCCGTGGAGAAGCAGATCCGTGAGCTGGTGGAGAAGCAGGCCCAGCTGAGAGAGCGGAGAGCCGCGCTGGAAACATCCCGGGCTGACGCTCACAAGTCCGGGGTAAGTATACAGCGCGCCGCTAACACTCCCACCACCTCTACTCCGTGTGTTTCTCTGCACAGATCCTGTGCACCCAGGACGCGATCTTCCCAGATGTCCTTCACTCCGGCGCCGGGACACCACGGACCCTGGGTGCAGCAGCAGCGGAAGACGCGAGCCAGGCCCCGGGCGAGGACCTCTCCCCCTCCGCCGCCTCCGGTCTTCGAGATCTCCACCCGGAACCGCTTCGCCCCCCTCCGCGAGACGGAACGCGACGCTGTGATCGTCGGAGACTCCATCGTCCGGCACGTCCGTGCTACGTTAGCTGAAGGTAAAGCACACACTCACTGTTTCCCTGGCGCTCGTGTTCTCGATGTTTCTGCGCAGATACCCGCGATCCTGAAGGACGACGAGAGCATCAGCGCGATCGTGCTGCACGCGGGGGTGAACGACACCAGGCTGCGGCAGACGGAGACACTGAAGACGGACTTCAGGAGCCTGATCGAGACGGTGCGCAGCGCATCACCCGCGGCGACGATCATCGTGTCTGGACCGCTTCCCACGTATCGACGAGGACACGAAAGGTTCAGTAGACTTTTTGCTTTAAATGAGTGGTTATTGTCATGGTGTAAAGAACAGAAACTGCTCTTTGTTAATAATTGGAATCTTTTCTGGGAGCGTCCTAGGCTTTTCCGCGCTGATGGCCTGCACCCCAGCAGAGTCGGAGCAGAACTCCTGTCGGACAACATCTCCAGGACTCTACGCTCCATCTGACTAGTAAGCCCATTCTCAAATAACTGCTATGATGACTTTTGTTCTACCCACTTAAATGATAGAAATACTTGTGCTGTCCAAGCTATAAAGACTGTGTCTGTTCCCCGAACAGTGAAGCCAAAATATAAATATAAATTTAATGCAGGATCTAGAAATAATCTAATCGTGATTAAACCAGAAAAATGCAAAACAAATAAACAAAAGCAATTTTTAAAGCTTGGGCTCCTAAACATTAGATCACTCGCACCCAAAGCTGTTATTGTAAATGAAATGATCACAGATAATAGTTTTGATGTGCTCTGCTTGACTGAAACCTGGCTCAAACCAAATGATTATATTGGTCTAAATGAGTCTACTCCACCAAGCTACTGTTATAAGCATGAGCCCCGTCAGACTGGCCGTGGAGGCGGTGTTGCAACAATATATAGTGATATTCTCAATGTTACCCAGAAAACAGGATACAGGTTTAACTCATTTGAATTACTTCTGCTTAATGTTACACTGTCAGATATGCAAAAGAAATCTCTCCTGTCTCTTGCTCTGGCTACTGTGTATAGACCGCCAGGGCCGTATACAGATTTCTTAAAAGAATTTGCAGATTTCCTCTCAGACCTATTGGTTACTGTTGATAAAGCGCTAATTGTTGGAGATTTTAACATTCACGTCGATAATACAAATGATGCGTTAGGACTTGCGTTTACTGACCTAATAAATTCTTTTGGAGTCAAGCAAAACGTCACTGGGCCCACTCATCGTTTTAATCATACGCTAGATTTAATTATATCACATGGAATTGATCTTACTGACATAGATATCGTACCTCAAAGTGATGATGTTACTGACCATTTCCTAGTATCGTGCATGCTGAGTATTACTGATATTAACTATATGGCTCCGCGTTATCGTCCAGGAAGAACTATTGTTCCAACCACTAAAGATAGATTCAAAAATAACCTGCCTGATTTATCTCAACTGCTCTGTGTACCCATAAATACACATGAACTAGATGAAATGACTAGCAACATGGGCACTATCTTCTCTAATACATTAGAAGTTGTTGCGCCCATCAAATTGAAAAAGGTTAGAGAAAAACGTACTGCGCCATGGTACAACAGTAATACCCATTCTCTCAAGAAAGAAACTCGTAAACTTGAGCGCAAATGGAGAAAAACTAACTTGGAAGTTTTTAGAATTGCATGGAAAAACAGTATGTCCAACTATAGACAGGCTTTAAAAGCTTCCAGGGCAGAGCATATCCGCAAACTCATAGAAAATAACCAAAACAATCCAAGGTTTTTATTTAGCACAGTGGCTAGATTAACAAATAAACAGACGCCACCCGATCTAAATATTCCCTCACAATTTAATAGTAATGACTTTATGAATTTCTTCACTGATAAGATAGATAACATCAGAAATACAATAACAAATGTAGATTCTGCAGCGTCTAGTACTTCAGCTCCATTCATTGCACCCAAAGAAAAACTGCAGTGCTTTACAACTATAGGACAGGAAGAGCTAAATAAACTTATCAATGCATCTAAACCAACAACATGCCTATTAGATCCTGTACCCACTAAATTACTGAAAGAGTTGTTACCTGTAGCAGAAGAACCGCTTCTCAATATTATTAACTCATCGATATCTTTAGGTCACGTTCCAAAATCATTCAAGCTGGCGGTTATTAAGCCTCTTATTAAAAAACCACAACTAGATCCTAATGAACTAGCAAATTACAGACCCATTTCTAATCTTCCGTTTATGTCTAAAATTTTAGAAAAAGTTGTATCTGCTCAGTTGTGCTCTTTTTTGCAAAAAAATGATCTCTATGAAGAATTTCAGTCAGGTTTCAGGCCCCACCATAGTACAGAAACTGCACTTGTTAAAATTACAAATGACTTGCTTCTTGCGTCAGACCAAGGCTGCATCTCATTGCTAGTTTTACTTGATCTTAGTGCTGCGTTCGACACTATAGATCATGACATACTCATAGATCGATTACAAAATTATACGGGTATTCAAGGGCAGGCTTTAAGATGGTTTAGATCCTACCTGTCTGATCGCTTCCACTTTGTTTATTTAAACAGGGAGTCATCTCAATTATCACCAGTAAAATATGGAGTACCACAAGGATCTGTCCTAGGTCCTCTGCTATTTTCAATATATATGTTGCCCCTTGGTAATATTATTAGAAAATACGGGATTAGTTTCCATTGTTATGCTGATGATACTCAACTATATATCTCAACAAGACCAGATGAAACTTCTAAATTATCTAAGCTAACAGAGTGTGTTAAAAATGTAAAAGATTGGATGACCAGTAATTTTCTCCTATTAAATTCAGATAAGACAGAAATATTACTTATTGGACCAAAAAACAGTACACAGAATCTCTTGGATTATAATTTGCAACTAGACAGATGTACTGTTACTTCCTCTACAGTCAAAAATCTGGGTGTTATATTAGACAGCAACTTGTCTTTTGAAAATCATATTTCCCATGTTACAAAAACCGCATTCTTCCATCTTAGAAACATTGCCAAGCTACGAAACATGTTACCTGTTTCTGATGCAGAAAAGCTAGTTCATGCATTCATGACCTCTAGACTGGACTATTGTAATGCACTGCTAGCTGGTTGTCCTGCATCTTCAATAAACAAGCTACAGGTAGTCCAAAATGCAGCGGCTAGAGTCCTTACTAGGTCAAGAAAATATGATCATATTACCCCAATTTTACAGTCTCTGCACTGGCTACCTATTAAGTTCCGCATCAGTTACAAAATATTATTACTTACCTATAAGGCCCTTAATGATTTAGCTCCTGTGTACTTAACTAGTCTTCTACCACGCTACAATCCATCACGCTCCCTAAGGTCGCAAAACTCTGGACTTTTGGTAGTACCTAGGATAGCAAAGTCAACTAAAGGAGGTAGATCCTTTTCACATTTGGCTCCCAAACTCTGGAATAGCCTTCCTGATAATGTTCGGGGTTCAGACACACTCTCTCTGTTTAAATCTAGATTAAAGACACATCTCTTTAGCCAAGCATTCACATAATGCATCTCATGATCTTGTACTGCAGTTATATCTGATCAAACACGCATTATTGTTCTTTAGCTTGGATTGAACAAATGATTTTTGCTTGGTTGGAACAGCAGCTACGCTAATTATGTCTCTATTTGTTTCTCTGTTTCTGCCACGGGATTAACATCCCGTGGTAACTAGGATTTACACAAGCTTCAGTCTGGATCCAGAACACCTGAGAAGAGATGATGCCAACCCCTCAGAGGACCTCAGATGAAGCATACCCTCAGACAACATACAGAACTACCAAATTTCGCCATAAGTTAAATATATTAAGTTTCTACAATATATAAATATATTGTAGAAACTTAATTTCCTGTAAAGCTGCTTTGCAACGATTTGTATTGTGAAAAGCGCTATACAAATAAACTTGAATTGAATTGAATTGAAAAATGGTGTCGGATTTACTCTCAATTTAAATTTAACCAATTACCAAGAAATGCCAAGTCACACGTGGAATTAAACATGAAATTGTATTTTTCTTGTAAAACGAACTCCAATAATATTCAAAAATCCTTTTTTACAGTGTATATGCACTGCAAAAATCATTATTAAGCAATATGTTTGCCTTGTTGTCCAGTAAAAATATCTAAAGCCTTAACATCTCAAGCAAACTTTATGCTTTTTATAAAGGGAAAAATCTGTAGAATAATGTGGAAGGAATTACAATTTGGTAAAGTTGTGGTAAACAGCTGGGACTACTAGATTAAAACCAAATTTTAGATCAAAGCATATTTAATATTTAATAATCAATGTTATTTTAGTATCAAGGATATACTAGTTAACTAAATCTAAAACTATATATAAAAAAACATTTAAATAAATGTTTTAAATAAAATAAACATTAACTGAAATAAAATAAAATATAAAACTTTTGTTTAGTTTAAATACTAAAGTATCTAATATTAAATAAACTGAAACTGAAACACACAAATTAATAAAAAAACAACATGGACATATTAAAATAATAAAATTATTATAAATGCAGATTTATAATAAAAATGCATCATAATCAACTGTATTATAATTAATTTATTATAATAAAGATTTATATATTACCATATATTTATTTATTCAATTTATATATTATTTTGATTGTGAAGAATATATACATCATGGTAGCTTTTTTATACTGATCTTAATTAAAAAGTTGTTTCCATTATTTGTATTAGAGTAATAAAACACACACACACACACACACACACAAACAATGTATAATAATAATAATATATGATGTATAAATTCTTTACAATTTAAATAATATATAAATCTTAGTAAGTAAATATATAGCGAACATAAAAATGGCAAAAACACAACAAAATTACAAAAACTTTAACTAAAATTTATGTGAAAACTGATGACAAAATTAAAATTATATAAAAATAAAGACATAATAACAATGTCAACAGAAACGATACTAAAATAACACTGCTCTGGGTATTTCCAGGATCCTGGATCACAACACAATCCCAAAAGCCCTAAGATGTTCATTAAGTTTTAATATAAATCGTCACTCCATATTTAATATGATTCTAATATAGCGCACAGGACCTCCTCAAACTGCTCGTTTCGATCTAATTCTGGGTATCTGAGGCATTTGTCGGTCTTTCCTGGGCTCTTCTGACGTGACTGTGATTGCTCTTGAGGAAAGAGGAATGCTGATTGCTGGATTTCTGCAGGATTGCAGCGTTTATTGGCTGGAGTAAGTGGATTCTGGTGTGTGCTGTAAGTAGAAGCAGGTGCTGGTCCTTCAGCGAACACTGTTTTACTGTACGCATTGTGTTTGCACGGTTTCACTTACTCATGTGTTCTCCATTTCACCTTTCTTTCCTCTTGACGTCTGTCCACAATCATCCGGCCAGCTTCAAATCCGTCTGATTGTTTGTTCAGAAAGAGCTGATGATCTTATCAAATAAAGAGCAAATTCACATATATGTAAAATATTGCTAAAGTCTGCAAGTTTAACACATGATATTCATATTTTTAAAGCTGAAATATGCTTGTTCACACAGGTCTCCCATATGGCAAAAAATACACATTTTTCTGGCCAAAATATATTTCAATCATGTTGCAAACAGTGAAGCTCAATAAAATATATTTCATTATAATAAAACAATAAATTAAATAAATGAACTAAATTAAAAATATATTTAGTTTCAACCTTCATACACTAAAATATATTTCTAAATGTATTTCAGTATTCCAGTCTTACAATAGCCTATATTTAGGCTTTATTCATTATTATTTTTATATAAATGTGTCATATGTTCTTATGGATTATAGACAACAAATAAAATTTTTCTTCAAATGTGATGTATATGAATGTATTTTCTTGGACTGAAATATTTGGAGGGCAAATTATATTTTTAAGTGCTTTTAAAAGAATTAAATATGTTTTCAAGTATATATATATATATAAAGGCCAAAAAAAAAAAAATATTGGTAGAAAATATATTTATATAAATATATTTTGAATTTAATTGGCCATTTTTTTCCCCTATATTTTGAAATAGATTTAAAAATGTATTTTTTTTTTTTTTTTTTTTTTTTGCTGTATGGCTGAAAGTGCCAGTGTATCTGAACTTTTAGTCATTAAAGCTTCTTAAAGAAACAGTCATCATTTACTCACCCTCGCATTCTTCAAACGCATGTGTGGTTTTACTTCATGCAGCACAAAAGGAGAAATGGTAAAGAATTCAATGACAATTCATGGTGATCATGTCAGTCAAGCACTGAAAAAGACAGAATATGAAAATTAAAACAAAGACAAATAACAGTGCAACAAAAGAGCAATTTTTTTCAAAATGCGATAAAGACTGGATCAAGACTCATATGCAATAATCAGAACTGATGCAATAATGAAACACTGAAACAAGTCTGACTCATTTTAGTGAATCAGTTAGAGTTAAATGCTGTTGTTAGTCATAAATACATTTCAGTTACAGCCATCAAAATTTAGTTGTTTTTGTATAATAAAAAATATTTTGATTGCAGAACAACATAGTTTTGTAAAATAGCCTACTTTTAAAAAGGTTTCAAGTAGCTTGTTTTTAATAAGAGTAACTGCCAAAATTCAATTCAATTCAAGTTTATTTGTATAGCGCTTTTCAAGATACAAATCGTTGCAAAGCGCTGTTCAGAAAATTAAGTTTCTACAATATATTTAGTAGTAGTATCATTGGTGACTATGTCAGTTAATGTACATATGGCAGAAATGTACGGAAAAATCAATTAAAGACGTAATCAAACAGACGATGAACACTATTAACAGCAATTATTATATGTTGAAATCAAACTTACAGCAAGATTTGGTAAAAATGATGCCCTTCCTCAGTTTTTGTTGTTTTCCAGTACAAAACATTCTTAAATCAAGATATATTTAAAAATATATTTAAAGATATATTTAAAATCTTGTTTCCTGACAAATGTATCAAAATGAAGCAAATTTTTTGCTTAAACAAAAACAAGTATCTGTCAGTGGGGTCAGAAACATAAACTTTATTCAAAGGGAAAACACGCTTATGTTCTTGTTTTGAGCATAGGCTAAACTCAAATTTGAACACATTTTCTAGAAAACAAGACTTAACATTCTGTCATTTTGCATCTCAAGTAAATATCGATGTAAGAAAATGTAGATACTTGTACTGAAAAACAAGAAAAGAATACCGAGGAAGAACATGTTTTTTAAGTTCGTGAAACCAGTTCTGAAGAAGCTTCTTCAACATTATTTAAGGACAAAGAGTGTTATCGATGTGCCTGTGTGGTTTATATTCCCTCGATGGTTCTCATCTCTAAGATACAGTGTCTTAATATAGTCTGTAATGAAGTGCATCAATAAATCAGACAAACATAAACTCAATCCCTCCTCATCGACCGATGGCTTCTGTCCGTCAAACGCTGGCAGGAACTCCGGTTTGAACTGGAAGATTTTTAATGTTTCTTCTGTTCACCAATCCTGCATTTATTTGAACCAAAGTACAGCAAAAACAGTCAAATTTTGAAATATTTTTGCTATTTAAAATAACTGCTTTCTATTTGAATATATTTTAAAATGTAATTTATTCCAGTGATTTCAAAGCTGAATTTTTAGCATCATTACTCCAGTCATATGATCCTTCAGAAATCATTCTAATATTCTGATTTGCTGCTCAAAAAAATAAATAAATAGCTGAGTAGAATGTTTTCAGGTTTCTTTGATGAATAGAAAGTTCAGAAGAACAGCATTTATCTGAAATAGAAATATTTTGTAACATATACATATGTCTGTCTTTATCGTCACTTTTGATCAATTTAATGCATCCCTGATAAATAAAAGTATTAATTTCTATCACGCCTGGATCTTTCTATTCACCAAACAATCCTGAAAAAAATGTACTCAACTGTTTTAAATATTGATAATAATAATAATAATAATAATAATAATAAACATAATGATAATAATAATAATAATAATAATAAATGTTTTTTGAGCAGTAAATCAGCATATTAGAATGATTTCTGAAGGATCATGTGACACTGAAGACTGGAGTAATGATGATAAAAATTCAGCTTCGATCACAGTTTAAAATATATTCAAATAGAAAGCAGTTATTTTAAATAGTAAAAATATTTCACAATTTTACTGTACAATGTTTTTTTTTTTTTTTTGCTGTACTTTGGATCAAATAAATGCAGGCTTGGTGAGCAGAAGAGACTTCTTTAAAAAACATTAAAAATCTTACTGTTCAAAAACTTTCGACTGGTAGTGTGTGTATGTGTGTGTTTAGGATTGTTTATTACAGAAAGGTCTGTATGTCTTTGAACGTCAGTGAGAATTAGCGCTCGATCCGGCTTGTTTTGTGTCTCGCTGTAATGGAGAAAGTCCGAGGGTGGCCCGGGTGAAGCGGGTCTGGGTGCTGCTCTATAAAAAGAAATGTCAGATCAGTTCCACCAAACAGATTTTATCTCGTGGCAACACTTAGCATGTCCTTGCCGAGCTATTTTCTGTCGTCTCCTGAGGCACATTCCTGCTTAAAGCTGTTCCTGCTTAAAGCTACAGGAATAGCGTCTCAGGAACGCGATAAACAGAAGTGCATCTCCATACGACAGTAAACAGAAAACAGATTGAACCGGCCTAACACGAGGTGCTGGTCTTAGCTGGTTTGAGCTGGTCCTCCAAAATACCTCTGAAATCTCAGAACTCTGTAAATAATAACATTTAAGTTAAGGTTAAAATAAAGATTAATTTAATCAAAATTAATAATAAATTAGTGCTGTCAAATTATTAATCATGATTAATCTCATCCAAAATAAAAGTTTTTGTTTATGTAATATATGTGTGTGTACTGTGTATATTTATTATGTATATAAATACACACACATGCATGTATATACTTCAGAAAAATATGTAATATTGGTATATTAAATATATTTATATATAATATAAATATATATATGTAAATATTTTCAAATTATATACTGTATGTGTGTGTATTTATATATATACATAATAAATAAACAGTACACACACATATATTACAACAAAAACCTTTATTTTGGATCACGATTAATCGTTTGACAGCACTATAATAAATAAAACTATAAAATAAAGTTTAAAAAAGTGCAAAATAAAAACTAATTACTACTATTAATGCAGACATTATCACAATAAAATAATTTACATGGAACTAACAGGTGTCTGTTTGTATATCAGCTTTTATTTTATGACTTAAAATGTGGCTTATATAATCAGACTAAAATAAAACTAAATACATAAATGAAACAAATAGAAATAAATATAAATAATAAATAAAATAATAAAAAAGAATGTTTTAAAAACAGTTCAATAATAATAATAATAATAATAATAATAATAATAAAATACACTAAAATTCAATAAATAATTAAATGAATTACTGATTATATGAATAATCTAGATATCACAATTTATATAGATTTAATAGGTATTTGTGTATATCAACGTTTATTTTACGACTTTAAATGTGGCTCATTCAGTCACATTCAAATAAAAAATAAAAAATCAATACATAAATCAATAAATAAAAATATGATTTTTTAAATAGTTTTTATAAAACATTGCAATAATAATATGATACGATACACCAAAAATCAATAAATAATTGTTAATGATCATATTAGTAATATCACAAAAATACAATTTATAGGTCTACAGAATTAATATGTAGTAATAATAATAATAAAGATTTAATAAAGAATAAAGATTAATTTGAAAACTATAATTTGATAAAATGCACCAAACTACAATCAATAAGTAAATGAATTAATGATAATATAATAATATAGATATCACAAGACAATTTATATAGAATTAACAGGTGTTTGTGTTTGTACATCAGCTTTTATTTCATTTTATTTAACTTTAAATGTGGCTCATCCAATCAGATTAAAATAAAACATAATACTAATAAAATAATAACTGAAAAAAAGATAAATACAAATCAAATATAAATAAATAAAAAGAAAAATACAATCTTCTAAAAACAGTTCAATAATAATAATTTGATAAAAATACCAAATTTCAGTAATTAATTAAATGAATTAGTGATAATGATATAATGTAGATAATATCATGACAAGACAATTTACATATAATTTACAGTGTGCATATGTCTAACAGTTTTTAATTGCAAATGTGACTCATCCAATCAGAATTTAAAACCAAAACTATTCCATTATATAATTCAAGTTGTATCGCTGTCCCATGTTTACTGCATTAAATGCATCCCAGCCGAGTTATCGGCCGCTGTCGCTGTCTATCAGCATCTATCCATGTCTAATCAGCAAAAGGCAATCAAAATTAGCGAGTGAAATCAGGAGCTTGACCTCTGACCTCTGCTGACACGCTGCTCGCTGTCCTGGTATGAGTTACAGACGAGGTTAACGGAGGGTCAGAGAGCCCAAAAACAGGCCGCAGGGATGCAGCGCCGCTCACAGATAAGTGTGTTTACTCTGGAGCGGCTGCAGGGGTCACAGGGGTCACGCTGTGATTTCATGATTTCAGCTCTTTGAAATGGAAACATGCTGCTGGTGACTCTCCAAAACACACTAAACCACTATCATTAGACTTATTTTAGACTTTCACACACTGCAACAGCATTTATACAAGTCATTATCGCAAAATAAATCAAGTTCTCATCACCCTGAAAACTGGTTTTACTGCATTATTTTGCAATAATGACTGTCTGACTGTATATTATGCCACTAATATTAAACGTTCATGAAATACTGATTGTGTGTAATAAGCATAAATGGCTGTAATGTGAAGAAACCGATAAATTACACAGTTTAGAATAAAAAAAATTGAATAAATAAATATAATAGATAAATAACAGGATAAATTTAAAAAAAATGTTTTTTACAAAAGTAGAAAGTCAAGCACCAAAGTAAAGCGATTCAAGTGCTTATATTAATTCAATGCAAAACAATAAAATAAAAAGTAAAATATACATTACTATACAATAAAATAAAATAAAGTCTTTTAAGTGCTTATATTATTTCAAAGCAAAAAATAAAAAATGAAATAAAGTAAAATATGCAATGGAATACAATATAGTGCAATAAAAAAATGGTTCAAAAGTAGAAATTCAAGCACAAAAAAAAACCACAAATTCAAATGTTTGCATTAATTTAATGCAAAACAATAAAATGAAAGCTAAATATAAAAAGTAAAATATGCAGTGCAATGCAAATGATTAATAATAGAATGATTAGATCATTAAATAACACCACTGACATATGTATTACTAAGAAGAAATATGTAATAATATTAATTAACAAAAGTATTTAACTTAAAACAAATAAAATAAAAACAAGGTTCAAAAGTAGAAAGTCAAGCACAAAAATGAAGTCATTCAAGTGCTTGCATTAACTAACAATCAAACGAAACTACTAAGAAACACATATAATATTAATCAACATAAGTATTTATCTTGTCAATGGAAAGCATCCTGGCCATTTTTGTGTGCGCTGTCCCTTTAAGAATGAAGAGCAGCACAGGAGTTGATTACAGCTGTATGTCTGATATTCAGAGGAGCTTGTGAGTGATTTGTGTGGATTTGAACAAGTGCTTTGAATGTAAGCCTCCAAATGTCCCATAATCATCCGTGACCTCAGCTTCACCTGCGCTGTGAACCGCTGGCAGATTTCTGAGCCATATTCAGCTCTCAGCACACATTATGATCCGCACATGGAGGGATTCACACCGTTCCTGATCAGACAAACCCTAAAATCACAGAGAAAACACACTGCATCTGCTAACAGGATCATGTTGAGCTGCTCGGTGTCATTTCTGTGCCACCAGTGGCTCCAAACCGATTTGCTGTAATTACGTCTGTCATTGGTCAGTCAAACAGATAGTCCCGCCTCCAAACTCACATCATTGGTTGAGTCAGCTGATATGACAGGATGCTCAAATACAGATTAATGGTAAAAGACAGTCATTTACTCATCAGGAAGTCAAATTAACTTTTGCAACGGATCTACAACAGTGTGCATATGATCAGGGGCGCAACTGCACACTTACTGAGGGGTATGCGAGATCTTAGGTAGCGCCCCCAGTCTCGCTCAATTCTCTCCCCATTTGATAATAAGCGCCTGTTACTCGCCTCGGATCTAGGATATGGCCCATCAGGACATTTCAAAGGCCCTGTCTCAGTCATGTTTTGCCTAAAAGTGTCAGTAATTTGATGGGTGCAGGCCAGTCTGATGGGTCCTCTGGGGAAGGTCTTTCCTCTGATTCCTCTGTTGCATCTCTGCATTCTCCATCTAACTCCTCTCTTCTGATGTCATCCTGAAGATGAGGCTCTCCATCTTTCCCTGCACTAGATTTCTGCAAGACAAACCAATACTTAACTCTGAAATGCCCTAATCTGTAATGTACTTCACAATATCATGTGCAGCCAGTCCTACCTGTTCTCTTCACTTGCACTGGACACATTTACTTTCTCTCTTTGCTCTTCATCTTCACAACTGAGTAAACCAAATAGATGTTTAACAAACTTTGTTCCTTAAGGCTACAATACCTTAATCTGCATGTTTCTTGATATTGTGTAAGTCATAAAATCCTGTATGGCCCTTACCTGCCTGTTTTCTTCACCTGCTCTTCGTTGTCCTCTCCATCTTCATGACTGAGTAAATATACCATTATTACTATTACACCTATACTACAGCAGTCAACTTTCAGTATGAAACTACTTGCATATTTCTACACACTATGAAAGAGTGGCTAAAAACTAAAATGTAAGTGATTAAAACAGTAAAGTATTAAAAAATATATATATTTTTTATGAACACTCATGTACAAAGCATTAAAATGATTGTATTTACTAAACAGTGATTTAATTTCATTAGCACTGTAACAGAAATGGTAAAAAGCTCATGCATGAATAAATTCAAACCGCATAATTTTTTTTTTAGAAACTTTGTGGTTTTTCTAGCTGAAAAGGCATTGAGAATGTTTTAAGGAGTCCTGTTTACACAACAGCTTACTATAGCACCTCAAACACTGTATGAATAAACGTGTAGTGGGGTTTAATATAGACTAGTCCCGTTCCGTTTACACAGCAGGGCTTTCTGGGGAAAATCGTGCATGAATTGCGGCTCTGGACATAAGGAGCTGAGAGGATGAGGCAAGCGTCCAATGACCAGGCTGTGCTTGGTGGTGAGAACCTCTGTTAACATTTTTAACAATCAATGAAAATGTAAACCAAACGCTTATATTTTTTCGGGAATAATGATTTGATATTAACGGACGGTAACTCTGCCCGGCCTCGCCTCGCCGGCAGTGGAAGTAGCGTTAAATATTGTTGAACTTCAAGACTTACAGTAATATAAAATGATAGGCCAAGCTTACCAATTTCTTTTTATCCACTTTGACACTGATGTCCTCATTTTAAGACACTGTTTTTCCATTTTCTTTTTGTCGTTTTCTGTTCTGCGCCCCAGACAATTTCTCTCTTCTGTCCATTTTGCATGCGTGACTGTCTGGCAACGGAGTATTTTTTACTCCTTTAAAATGCTAAACAAAAACTGTCTCTTAACAAATGTAATTTTTCAAATATTTTAAAAGCTTTATTAAAGACAATTTTCAAAGACTTGTTTGGCAAAATGGTGCCCCCCTCCGTGTGGTGCCCCTATGCACTGCATATATTTGCGCCCCTGCATATGATGACCTAAAATGCTGCCTGCGCAGTACATTAAATGACTGCGAAGCCACTCATAAGACTGCATATATTGTGTTTTTGATGAGTTAGACAGATATGTAGAAGTATGCAATACATTTAAATGAATTTTAAATACTCAGATAAAGCCAATCAAGTGTAAAAATGAAATGCAATACCACAAAATAAAATAAAAAATTAAATAAAAATAAATAGCTTCAAACACAAAAAAGTCAAGCTCTAAAATATGGCCAGTCAAATGCTTGCATTAATAATAATAATAATAATAATAATAATAATAATAATAATAATAATAAAGTAAAATATGGCATTCAATGCAATGCAGTAAAAATATATTAGGTTCAAATGTAGTCAAAACTAAAAGTCACTCAAGTGCTTGCATTGATTCAATGCAAAACAATAAGATTAAGTGAAATATGCAATGCAATGCAATCATAAAATAAAAAAATAATATAAAATTAAATTTAAATAAAACAATAAATATATTAGGTTTAAATAAAAATTTCAGCACTAAAATAAATCCATTCAATGCAAAATAAAGTAAAATATGTAGTGCAATACAATAAAGTGAAATGAATGATTAAATGGAATAAAATGCAATACATTTCATTTAAATACAGTAAAAAACAGTACACAGAATCTCTTGGATTATAATTTGCAGCTAGACAGATGTACTGTTACTTCCTCTACAGTCAAAAATCTGGGTGTTATATTAGACAGCAACTTGTCTTTTGAAAATCATATTTCCCATGTTACAAAAACAGCATTCTTTCATCTTAGAAACATTGCCAAGCTACGAAACGTTACCTGTTTCTGATGCAGAAAAGCTAGTTCATGCATTCATGACCTCTAGACTGGACTATTGTAATGCACTGCTAGCTGGTTGTCCTGCATCTTCAATAAACAAGCTACAGGTAGTCCAAAATGCAGCGGCTAGAGTCCTTACTAGGTCAAGAAAATATGATCATATTACCCCAATTTTACAGTCTCTGCACTGGCTACCTATTAAGTTCCGCATCAGTTACAAAATATTATTACTTACCTAAAAGGCCCTTAATGATTTAGCTCCTGCGTACTTAACTAGTCTTCTACCACGCTACAATCCATCACGCTCCCTAAGGTCGCAAAACTCTGGACTTTTGGTAGTACCTAGGATAACAAAGTCAACTAAAGGAGGTAGATCCTTTTCACATTTGGCTCCCAAACTCTGGAATAGCCTTCCTGATAATGTTCGGGGTTCAGACACACTCTCTCTGTTTAAATCTAGATTAAAGACACATCTCTTTAGCCAAGCATTCACATAATGCATCTCTTAATCTTGTACTGCAGTTATATCTGATCAAACACGCATTATTGTTCTTTAGCTTGGATTGAACAAATAATTGTTGCTTGGTTGGAACAGCAGCTACGCTAATTATGTCTCTATTTGTTTCTCTGTTTCTGCCACGGGATTAACATCCCGTGGTAACTAGGATTTACACAAGCTTCAGTCTGGATCCAGAACACCTGAGAAGAGATGATGCCAACCCCTCAGATGATGCCTACCCTCAGACAACATACAGAACTACCAAATTTCGCCATAAGTTAAATATATTAAGTTTCTACAATATATAAATATATTGTAGAAACTTAATTTCCTGTAAAGCTGCTTTGCAACGATTTGTATTATGAAAAGCGCTATACAAATAAACTTGAATTGAAATAAAATATTCATATTCCTTCAAATGTAGAAGGTCAAGCACTAAAATAAACCATTTTTCATGCTGGCACTAATTCAATGCAAAACAAAATAAAAAAAATATGCAACGTAATGCAATTAATTAAAATAATAAAATATTAGCTACAAACATAGAAAGCCATTAACTAAAATAATGCAGTTCAAGTGCTTGCATTAATTCAGTGCAAAACAATACAATTTATGTATTGAAAAAATAAAAAAAAATATGCATAAAATAATAATAAAAAAAATATAAAAATATTAGCTTTAAACGTAGAAAGTCGAGAACTAAAATAAAGCCTTTCATCTGCTTGCAAAAATGGAACGCAAAATAATAAAATTAAAATATGCAATAAAAATAAAAGTATTAGGCTCAAAAGCAGAAAGTAAAGCACTAACATGAAGCCACTGATAATTGCTGGAATAATCAGATTCCCGTCGCGTTCGGAGCACGGCCTGGAGCTGAACTCTGGATATGGCCACACATCCTCTCTCTCTCCATCTGTGTGATTTGATTTGCTGGGATCAGCAGAAGTTTAGCGCGTTCCCAAAGTTTTACTCTGGCTCTTGGCCTCGGCAGACCAGGCCTTCAAACATGTCACAATCTGAGAGCTTCTGACAAACTGTTGAAGTGTTTGAATGCGATGTCTATCTCTCATGCACAGAAATGGACGGATCGCTTTAGTACAGTCCAGAGAGAGAAAAATTTATCTGGATGTCATACATGAAGATTATGGGTGCAATGTGATACTGCTTAAAAACATGAAAGATCGCTGTGTGTTTGCCTTCAGTTTAACAGAGCTGGAGTGAGAAAAGCTTCAGTCTCAGGGGAGGCTGTTCAAACAGCGCTGGAGAAATGCATTATTACCAGAAATGAGACTGATACTGTATGTGCTCCGTCAGTTTAAAGACCACCATAAAAACACTTCAGAAACACATATAAGCCCTTTAGAATTCATACAGAACATATTAAGTTCAAAATTAGAAAGTCAAGGACCTAGATGATGCCATTCGAATACTTGCATTAATTCAATGCAAAATAATAAAAGAAAGTTAAATATGGAAAGTAATAATACAATGCAATTCAACAAAATAAAACAAAACATTTTTAAAAATATAAAGTCAAGAAAACTAAAGTAATAAAGGAAAGTTAAATATGCAACAAAATGCAGTGCAATAAAAGGTAAAGTAAAATAAAACATTAAAAAAAACAAAAAGGAAATCAAAATAAATTAAAGTATAAAGTTTAAAAAAAAAAAATTCTAAAAATAGAAAGTCAGGAAAAATAAAGTAAAATATGCAATGCAATGCAATAGAATAACTAATAAAAATGTAAAATAAAAATATTTTTAAATATACATAGTGAAGCACTAAGATGAAGCCATTCAAGGGCTTGAATTAATTCAATGCAAAACAATAAAATAAAAAGAAAAACATGCAAGCAATGCAATGCGATAAAACAAAATAAAGCTATTTGTATAAACAAAGTCAAGCACTAAGATGAAACCATTCAAATACTTGCATTAATTTAGTTCAAAACAGTAAAAGAAAATACGCATACTGTAACGGAGCCGACGAGATGAGAGACATGCGGATCCAGGTGCGAACTTTTATTAATAAACAGTCAAATCACAGGCAGGGTCAAACAATGGCAAACAGGTATGGCAGGGACAAGACAAAGAGTAATCCTACGGCAAGCGTGGGTCTTCGATCGGCGAACAATATCCAACAGAGCAAGGCAGAGAGAGTAAATCCAGGTACACAGCAATAATCCAAACGAGGTGCAAACAGAGTCCGAACGGCAAGGCAAGGGTTAATCCAGGAAACACGGGCAGAAATCAAAATACGAGAAAACAGGCAAGGCAAGACTATGAAAACTAAGTAGGCTCCGTAGAGTAGCTATCGCTAGGATATACACTAAACAATACTCGGCGATATGACTGAGGACGTCCATGGCTTAAGTAGTGTGTGTGATTGTGTGATGAGTATCAGGTGTGAGTGTGTGATTAGGGAAATGGCTGCTGGGAAATGAAGTCCGGGGTAATGTGTGACAGTCTGTGTGGTGTGAGAGTCAATGTGATGGAAGCGTGACCTCTGGTGGCAATCAGACGGAAGGCCACGAACCGGACTCGTGACACATACAATGCAATGCAAGGCAATGCAACACAATAAAATGAAAACAACTTTTTCAAAAATAGAAAGTCATGCACTAAGATGCCATTATTCAGGTGCTTGCATTAATTCAAAGCAAAATAATAAAGTAAAATATGCAATGCAATACAATAAAATAAAAACAGAAATAAAATAAAAACTGAAGGGCAAGCATGATGAAGCCATTCAAGTGGAGCATGAAAACGGTGTTGAAGCAACATATTACAATGAATAAGACAGATATGTGCTCCGTCAGTTTAAAAACCTGCATAAAAACAGAAATACATAAACCCTTCCGAGATCATTCAGAACACAGAGATTCCTCCTCGGATGAGTGTGTGAATGCAGATTGTGTAATTTATGTTTAGTGTTGCCTAGAGGATGCAGTGTTCACTAGGATCCTGCTGAACTGCTCAGACGAGTGTGTTTTAGGTGGAGTGCTTTATTCTCTTTGCACTCATGAGGTTCATGACCCTCTAAAACAACTCGTTTTATGATTCTGCCATTACAGCCTGTAATAATAATTACCCAGAAATGCTGGTGCAATAATATTTGCAATAAATTTGGGGTTTTATGGACAAAAGAGGCAATGACAACGTATTGGAAAACTTTTGCATAACATTATTGCAACACATTTTTTACGATCAAGCATGCCACTACACGGTACTGAAGGCAGTAAATATCCATAACTGGAATAGTTTTTACACCACAATTGCTTTCAAAGATATAAGATCCGCCAGAGAGAATGCAATCCCAGGGTATCGCCTGACAGATCAGCTGGAAAAACTGACCTAAACTCAACAATCAATCATACTTAGTGCTAGACACAAAAAAACTACTGAAAAATAAAATAAAAATAAGTAATTCAAGTAAAACAAACTAAATAAAAAACTAAAAATAAAATAAATGCTAGTCACAAAACTGTAAAATAAATAAATAAAAAAAATAATAAAAAAATCAAAGTCAAATCTAAAAGATAAAATAAAATATAATAAATTTTATTAAATTAAAACAAATTAAGCTAAATAACAAAATAAAATAATTAAAATAAAATAATGCAAGACAAAAAACTGTAAAAATTCCAAACTAACAAATAAAATCAAATAAATTAGTTTAAATTTGATTCTCGCAACAACTGTCCTTAAAGTTATTTCAATTAACCTGAATTTGTTTGTTTACTAAAAAGTGTTTATTTCAGCCAATAAATCCTTGTCTAAGCATCTATAGATTCTTATTCAATGAGAATTCAATTTATAAATGAAATTTTATAAAAAAATTATTAAATGGTTAATGATGAGCTTTGAACATCGCAGAAGAAACTAACAGTGATGACAACAGCTTCATTAAAATCAGGAAACAGTAAAACAATATTCCTACAACAAGCATCATGTATTAATGCTGCAGTACATTTTGGGAACTCACAAGTTAGTAACCTTGTTCACTATATAAAACTGTTCAGGTAGCATCAGGCAAACTGGGAAAATTGGGAATATTAATGGCCCGAAATTTACTTTTTTATTTTACCATCCTAAATTGAATGTATTAAAAAAAAAAAAAAAAAAACAACAACAACAACAACAAAAAAAAAAAACAAACAAACAAAAAAAAAACCCCAAAACAAAGGCATTTAAATAAAATCTACTGCATGCAGCATTTTAACCCTATGTGGGATATCGTCATTTATAAATGACGATAAGAAAATTGCATTTAAAATACAATATTAATGTTCAACCAACAAAATTTTATTTTAGTGATGTCAAATGACATCCTCTTCAACTAGTAAAATAAAAATTTATTAGCCATGTGCTTCACATTTTTGGTAATTAGGTAGTAAAGGAGACATTAGCACATGTTAGGTCACATGCTCTCAAGGCTCCATATTGAGCTCATTTTAGACTGGAAAATACATATAAATTCAAGTTATAAAAAATATAATTGTACATCCAAATGTGTTTTCAAAAGTTTTTTTGCAATTTTTAATGCACTTTTATAAAAACAACAACTGACAGACCAACAAATCTGAGCGTCATGCATAACTGACAAAGTCCTATTATGTAAAGCATATTTGCTGTAGCTGGCATTATTGACCAGCATTGGTGGGCAGTATGATAGCCTTTATGCATGTATTTTAGGTTCATTTTTGGAAGATTTTTGGAAGATAGTGAGACAAATCTGTACTTATTTCAGAAAGTATTAATGATAGTGATATGAGTGCATCAGAAAATCAGGTTGTAGTAATAAAAGAAGTGGTTGAGGACCAAGGAGGATAGAAGCAATGAGTGTGAGGGCAGTGATGAAGATGATGGTTGTTGTGGAAGTCAGGCATTTGGATACATTATTGTATGCCAGTTTGAAAGATGTGATCCATACAACAAGCAGAGGTCAGGAAAGATGCCTATGTCTGCTGGCATTACTATACTGACAGGCAGCGATGCTCCAATGAAGACCGCACATCTACTTATGTGTGTGATACACTGAAAAAGAAGAGTCTTGTTGACTTTCACTTGTGCTACGATAATTGATTTGAAATTCCAAGATGAAACACAATGTTAAAGTTGTTTTAATGCTTTTGAAACACTAAGACATGGTTTTCAGGCAGTGAAATTGCATCCGAATTTGTGTCAAGTTTTAGATATTTTCACGCAAGAGTTCCAAATCAAATATAGCAGCACAAGAAAAAACTGAATTTTCATAAAGATTTTTAATGTTTTTTGAAATTGTAAGATCTTTTCACTTCTTTTCAGATGGTGAAAAAGCATTTGATTATGTGTGAAGTTTCAGACAATTTGGCAAAAATAATTTACCCTAATGGGACAATGTCAGTTATAAATGACAGATCCCTAAAAAAAAAAGGTCAAAGGTCAGATGAAGAAAACAAATTTTGGGAAATGATTTTACTCCTAAATATATGTAAAATATAAAGTCAATTATTTTTTACGCTGTAAATTCACAATTAGTCCTATAGAGGGTTAAAAGCTCCTGCACATTTTCAAACAGGCCGAACCTTGTTCTGTTTCCTCCCGTCTGTAATTTGTGCTCATTAAAGTTTCTCAAAGAGACGCTCTGATCAACTACAAAGACCAAAACTATTCATGGAATGAATGCGTTTCCCCTCCAACCCAGTTAGTGTTCACTAGAAGCACATCTGAATGAAGCACATGTATGAAACACACATTTCTGTCTTAAAGGAACAGTACACCACATTTAAATGTGCTGAGAATGTGCTCATCCTAAGGTCATTCAAGATGTAGATGAGTTGTGAAGATTTGGAGAAATGTAGCATTACATCACTTGCTCACCAATGGAAGTGAATGGGTGCCGTCAGAATGAGAGTCCAAACAGCTGATAAAAACATCACAATAATCCACAAGTAATCCACAGCACTCCAGTCCATCAGTTAACATCTTGAGAAGACAAAAGCTGAAACAAATCCATCAAGAAGTTTATATATATATATATATATATATATATATATATATATATATATATATATATATATTTAACACTTCCTCCAGTGAAAAAGTGCATCTCCTGTTGTCTCTCACATCAAAATCCAGCCACATATTTGTTTAGAGCTGTTTTGGACTGTTTTGATCTGTGCAGATTTCTCTGCTGATTCAGACCAGACCACTTCTTCACTGGAGGAAGAGTTATTATGTATTATGGACTCAGATTTTAGTTAAAAAGCGTCTTAATGCTGGATTTGTTTCAGCTTTTGTCTTCTCCAGATGTTAACTGATGGTCTGGAGTGGTGTGGATTACTTGTGGATCATTGTGATGTTTTTATCAGCTGTTTGGACTCTCATTCTGACGGCACCCATTCACTGCAGAGCATCCATTGCTGAGACACTGATGCAGTGACACATTTCTACAAATCTGTTCCCATGAACAAATACAACCATTGGTCAAAAAACAGTCTGTCCCTATCCAGACTCACGCCATTGGTTGGGTGCTGTGATGTCAGACTGTTCAAACAAACATAATAGAGACCATAATGAATTAATTTGATAAAACAGACTCCACTGAGCCACTAAAGTGATATTTTGGAGGAAATTATAAACACAGAGACTTTCACATATGCAAAAGTATAGATAAAGAGGAAAACCGCAAACATTTCCCTGCGCACAGATGCTTCTCATGCGACCGCGGTAAAATCACTGTAAATTGCTGTAACAGGGTGTTGTGTGAAGGTTGATTGGTAATTGCAATCGCAAACAGCTTTAACCAAGAATAACATTCATTTTACTAGACTTTTCTGCAATATTTACAAACACGAGTCTTTCCCTGGAGTTCAGATGGTGTTTTTATATCCGTCATGGCTTTATTCTGTAATGAGATTAAACTCTGGCATCACACAGACTGAACACTGAGGATAAGGCTGGATTTCACTTCTGCACTCCTGCCAAACACGCATTCATATTTCTGTATTTCATGGGAACAACCTTATTTTCTCCTTAATCTCAGATATTTAATCAAATGCACAATAAAGCAACAGAAAACTTTCCATGTCAATGCAAATCGTTTTTCATTCTCACACAGAGACTCATTCTATCCTAAGAAGGCTTTATTGTGAAAAAAAAAACAAAAAAAACATCCTAATTGGTCAGTTTTAACACTTTTAATGATTACAATTTTTCTTGAAATATTAATTTTATATCAAATTTATACTCCAGTTTTAGGAACTGTTCCAGCTTTTTTCTCTATTTTTCTTTATTCTCAATTTTTCTTTTTCCACTAATCGCACTATAAAATATTTCAGAATATATTAAAATATATTAAATAAATAAATAAATAAATAAATAAATCTATATATATATATATATATATATATATATATATATATATATATATATACACTTTTTACTGTTACTGTTATATTTTTTTTAAAGTTTATATTCCATTTTATATTTCCTATTATATGTCCTATTTCCCTGAGACCTCTAATGTGAAATATTTCAGAAAATATTAATATATGAAATAAATATTATTAAAATATAACACAAACTTTCCTTTTATTTTATGAACTTTTCCCACTCAAAGAGTAATGAAAAATTAATTTAAAAAAAAGGAAAATAATAAACTAATACATTAAAAGTAGTCTATTGAAATTAAAAAAATAAAAATATATTAAAATTCATAGTATAAATAATGGATATTACAACATACACCATATGTATATAAAAAACGGTTATACTTCTGTTTTATGTACTATTACAGTAATTCTCTTTTCCAGACACATTCATGTGATATTGTAGACAAAATTGAGCTATTTTAAGTAGTTGTTCTGGAGAAATAATGTTTGCGGTGTCAGACCAGCCCACAGAAACACAATTTTCTCCGTCTGAAGACAAATAAACGAAGCTGCTGTTAATTAATGAATCAGCAGACCTCCAAAACCTCCCATCATAAAACACCAGATAACACTCATGTGATATATATCACTGCTGACTTCTGGAAATGTTTAATACAAAAGCGAGAGCATATGCTGATATCTGACATCATTGTTTCACATGCGAAAGCTGCGGAGAAAATTAATCTGGCTCTCGTTAGACTCGTATCTGTCTGTCGCAGGCCCAATATGCTTTATATTCATTTAAACTGATCACATCTGTTTTCATCAGTGAATCATTGCTGTGGTGTTTGACTCACTCAAGAAGAGTCATGAAGTGTTTGAAAACCAACTACGGCTCGGAGTGAAACTGGAAAATCAAGATAAACAGTGTAGGAACGTACTTGACTTTACTTTACCATGGTAAATGTGATAATGGGTGTTTCGTATCAGAATGAAGGTTTTTTGAGCTGGATGTTGAGGATGAAGATCATGTTGATCCTCTACAGCATCTCTACGTATCCTAAAGGGAAACAAACATCATCATCTGTTACTATTAGATTTATATTCTTGTTTGATATACTTTTTTTTTTCTCTCCAGTATTTAAGAAAAATATTGTAATATATTAACATTAGT